>SNQJ01S0048567.1:22358-47906 GCA_010110895.2 Picea sitchensis
CCAAAATTTAATCTTCAAAATGTTGGGATTGAAAATCAAACCTTAACCAATGTGAAAAAAATTTACAATTTTTAATGATGAAAAAATATTGTAAATTATTTATAATTTTCATAAAAATTAATTTTTTTTTAATGTATATATATATTTTTAATTAATGAATTAGAAGTTAGGACTTTCAATTTTATATTAATAATCCCCTAACATTGCATTCGATTTAAAATTAAACTATATTTGAGAAATTTTAGATATTCAATTTAATAACATTTCATAATTACATCATTAATAAATTGCATAGAGAACATAGAATGACAACATATGTTTAGCTATCACAACAAGTGAGCTTCTCAAGCCCTCTTAGTATATTAAGAAAATTAAACTTATAAATTAAATTAAAATTTGAGGTTTATATTTTATTGAAGTTCATGAGATAGATAGAAGGTTCAAATGTCTCTTCATCTATGCTAAAAGTGGGGTAATGTGAAATTAAAGTTCAAAATTAAATTAAAATTTTAGGTTTTTATTTTATTGAAATTCATGAGATAGATCTCTCTTCATCTATGTTAAAAGTGGGGTAATGTGAAATTAAAATTCATAAATTCTTATTAGGAGTAATGTGAAATTAAAATTCATAACTTTCATTGATATTTCAAAAACTTTCACACATATACAAAAACTTATTATTTAAAATCTAGAGGGGGGTAGGGTATGTATATCTTTGTTTACCAGTCAATCGTTGGGCAGAGGGAGGTCCCTTGTCCCAAAGGAGGTCTCATACACCAATTTGGTGTGGCTTGGCCGTGACCTTAAAAATAGATTATTATTGTTATTTAAAAATGTATATGAAAAAACCATCTCCAACAACAAATATAAATTTTTTTAATAATCTATTAATGTAAAATAATTGCATTTCAAATAAATGTAACAAATCTTTCTTTGTTCTTCCTATTTAAAATTACAAAAAAATCCATATTACAATTACTCACACAATAAAAAATTATTATAAATTTTTTTATTATATTATTTTTGAATGTGTAAAATTTATTATTCATCCACGAGAAATCATAAATTCACACTCTATGTTAACATATAGAAATACATATATTTAAACTCCACACTTTTCACACTCTTTGTTAATTACAAACACATATTTAAACTTTACACTTAACATACAAACACATTTTCAAACTCTACACTTGTCTTGTCCCATGTAGAAGGTAAAGATTTTATGAATGATAAATTATGAGATAATTTTAACGCATATAACCTCATTTATATTATATGAATGATAAATTATGAGATAATTCTAACTTATATGAATGATAAATTATGAGATAATTTTAACTTATATAAACTCATTTATATTATATAAACGAATTAAAGAAAAACATGTAATTGAATGAAAACATAGTTACATGTAGTTGAATGAAAACATAGTTAAATGTGTTTCATTATAAGTTTCATTCCCAATTCTTTTTGAAAATTGTTATGAACTCATTATCATATTAAAATTGTGTGTAAATTTACTATTATGTGATTTAAGTAAATATTGTAATGGCTGCTTGTGATGTAAATGATTTATATCTCTAATATAAATCGAGTTAATTTTTCGTTGAAAAAAAAAAAAGTAAATATGTTTTAGTTACATGTAGTTGAATGAAAACATAGTTAAATGTGTTTCATTATAAGTTTCATTCCCAATTCTTTTTGAAAATTGTTATGAACTCATTATCATATTAAAATTGTGTGTAAATTTACTATTATGTGATTTAAGTAAATATGTTTTAGTTATTGTTATATTAGATTTTTTTGTCTAGATATTTATCATAAGTTTAATTGGAATTATAGAATGAGAATATGAAAAATAAAAGGTGGAAAGTTTATTATGTGATTAAAAATAACTCGTTATTTCTATTATCTTATATGGATGTGAAGTTTGGGGATGTAGTATCTCTACATAATCATGAAGAAAAATAGACTTGATTCAACAATATTTTATAACTTATAATTTCAAAATTAAAGGAAATACATCCTATCCTATCCTACTCATAGAAGTGAGTCTTTCCCTCTGAGAGAAAAACTATGACTAGGTACCTAAGAGGATTCGCAAAATTGCTTCAAACTCCAACCAAAACCACTTTTGAGTCAAGCGAGGATGGAATAAAGATGTCAAGCCTTGGCTAAATAATTAGGGAATAAAGGAAGAGATCATTATGCATAATAACAATAACATTAAAAATATTATTGCATCTAAATTTAAGGAGAAATTGTGGTGCAATAAAGAATTAGAGGATAAAATAAATGAGATACTATAAGGAGGTGATCAACTCTAATCTTGAAAATGAAAAACATCTCTCTGTTTTGACTCATGTAAAGAAGAAAATCAACACTAGTAAAAAAAGAACAAATTCTCAAGAGATCCATAGGAAAAGTGGGCATTGAACAATTTTCAAAAGGTCTTATGATGAAAGAATCTGTGTTTGTGACACTAAGAGGATTGAAGTTGAAAAACATTTTTTCTTAGAATGTCGTGCGTATAACCAAATCAGATTTCAATTTCAAAAGATTTGTCACAATACCAATCTTTCTAACTTTCTAACTCATCAAAACTATGATGATTTTAAACCAATTTTGATCTCAATTAACCATCATCATCATCGCTATAGGGTCCAAATTAGTAATCTTTCCATACTAAAATCAATTTTTTTTCTTATTATAAAGTTTTTATAAAGCTTATTTTTTCTAAAAAATTCTTTAATTTTTATAAATAATTTTTTTTCAATTGGCTACATCATCTTCAAAATTTGGACAAAATTTTGAAGTGCATTTGATAGGGGCACTCAAATTGTCTTATATCCATTGGAATTTGGTGAGTGAAAAAATGTTAAAATGTTAGTTTGCATGGCTCAAATTATAAATTTGAGCATTTGTATAGATTGAGATCCTCCAAATTAATTCAACATTTGAAATCACACTTTTACAATAAACTAAAAATTCATACCAAATGTTGATCGAATTATGAAAGAAAAACCACCAGAATGATGGGGGCGATATGAGTGCCCCGTATTCCATGTTAATTTGGAGTGATAAAGGGGGCAACGGGATGGCATCTCATGGCTCATTAGTGAAGGGATAGATAGCAGTACTATGATGTAGATTCACAACCTATCTCGATTATTGGTTGAGTAGACTCACCTAGTCTATGCTTCACTCAGTACGCTTATCGACCCATGTAGGTGACCTTCGACTCTATAATGAGCACCTAGATTTCAACTGCATTATCCTACCAATGGATTTTATAGGTAATATTTTAGAGCACCTTAGTGTTGGACATTATAAATAAGATTTTATAATGTTCACAATATATCTTTTCGACCATAAAAATAAAATTCTAAAGAATTTCAAGTAATTCCCTTACCTTCTTAAAGTTTGATAGAGCAATTAATTCTTAATGTACCTTCTTGAGTATTGTTGTTTTACTATAGTAGGATTTGTACTTCATTGGATGGCATTTTCATGGAGTCAAAATAAAGTTGTCACTTAGTTGTAATGGCCCTTTCTACTATTTAAAGTTCACACCCCTTCTTGTACATGCAAAATAGATTTCCATTAATACAATTTATTTATTTTTCCATATTGTTTGGGTAACTCCTGATACTTCTATTGTAGTTGGAAGATCATTTTTGTCTCACGAGACTCTGTAAATACTAGAATAGATATGCTATATGTCACTTTTACCTTGATTTTTCTCTAGGCATAACTACATTGCCTATAAAGTGCTACAATCCGAAGAAAATGGATGCAAACTATTTGGGTTAGAGATCTAACGTTTTGTTTTTTGGATGTCAACTATTGATTTCTTTACCACTATAAACAATGTTCAAGATGATTTATCATTGTCAAATGATTTGAATATCTAATGTTTATTTAGTTTCAAATCAACCCATGAATTCCCAAATTGACTAAGCAACCTTTAGAGCCTTAGAGTTTAACTTTGTCTTCACATCTTCTATTTTATTGGAAAATGGTTATGAATTATAAATTGTTTCTTCTAGTGGCTATTTTCCTTGATTGAAAGATTGTTCTTAGTGAACCATGTGCCAAAATTAATGAACATACATGAGAATTCCTTTTGAAGCCACTTTAATCATTGTAGTGAGGAAAGGGTAATGATTTGGCAAGTCTTTGGGAAATATGTTAGTAATTCACTACAACATAACCATTAGAGCCCTATAAGTTAGAAATCTTGGTTATGTTATAATTAATGAGGTTTGAAAGCAGGACAATCCAGGATATATGGAATGCAAATAAATCATGGTGGACTTAATTGTTCTTTATACTTTAAGGAAGAACTCTACAATAGGATATATTTTGTGTTGATTATGCAATTCTTATGTTTCCTTGCTTGTTGGGTGTAGAAAACCTCCTTGTAAAAACAATATTAAATTAAACATAAGAGAAGGAACCATGATGGACTATGTCAACTGATCCCTCAACCTAGTATGATCAAGGTTGACCTTATCAACCTTTCTTTTGTTTGTAAATAGAGAGCATACATGATTATACAAGAATCAATCATATATTATATTCCTCTGCGAGGTATTTGAGATTTATCTCTCTTTTTGAGAGTCGGCAGGCAAATGGTGATTTAGGCTCAAAAGAAGGAGTTCCACGTATGTACTTGGGTTAGTTTCTGAATATAATAAGTTATGTTCTTTATCTTTATGTTGTGGGTTTTCTTATTGATCTTCAAGTTGTGGGGGCAAGCCCATTCAAAAGATTTAGAGTTTTGTTTTTAATGCCATAGTTTTACTAATTGTTCACCTAAATTTTGGGTTCAACATAAGTAAATTTTGATAACTCCATGCACACTTTGTTTGTTTTTTTAAATATTGTTAATGGGAGAGTTCATGATAGGGAAAGAATTAAAACTAAAATCAAAATAGGTGACCTAAAAAATATGAGTGGTTAAGAATTAACTATATCAATTGACCAAATTAAGGATTTCACCTTGTCTTGTTGTCAATCCTTCCATAATAGTTTAATATATTGAGTGTATTTGTATCATAGAGTAAACAATTGATTGGTCGAGGAATTGTAATCTAATATCCTTCCTTCTCAACCATTATGAAAGCTTTTATGTCAATGACTAAAAGGAAGAGATAAATAGTGAAGAATATTTGAAGAGAGATTGTATTAGCCCCGTGATAATAAATTCCATATAGTCCAAAATGTTGATGTGTGTATGTGTGCATGCATGCACGTGTGTGTTTACGAATGTAGAGCTTCATTGTCTAGATAATGATTACAACTACAAAATCACCTTGACGTTATTTTTGGATGACTGATGTTTGACATGTTAGGATTTGTTACCCCCCAAGCTAGGGTTAACTAAGGACATCATCTCTTGAGGCCCACATGTAGAAGACATGCAGTGTGAGATGTCACCCTCTTAGAACATGACATCACCTAGGGACTAGGGTTTGATGGATTTGATTGGTGGATTGATGGAGGAGGCACTAGCATGGACCTTGGCACATGAGAGAGTGACATATGGACTTTGGAGGCCCAACGTCCCACATTTCTATCCTTAACGTCACTCCTTTGAGCCTAGCGTCACCCTACTAGGGCATCGCCACCCTTTTTAGGGTTTTATCTTATGTAAAATTCATTTTTTGTAAATTAAAAGGGAAACTTAAGAAGTCAACCCTCTTGTGTAAAGACATGAATTTTCATTAGAGTCTTTTGGTCACTAGGATTTCCCATATAAATATGGCTAGCCAAGACTCATTTCATCATCGCATTTTTTCTCACACAAGTGAGAGACACTTCTGAAATTTTTACTATTTTTGGGATATTGGCTCTTTTACCTAGTGCGCTAACTTTTAGAGGACAAGTGTCGATCTTTATTTGCTGATTTTTGGATGGATGTGCTGAAATTAGGGTTTATTCTTGTCAAATCTTGGTTAAGTAAGTAGAATTCTGCAATTTCATTTCATATTAGTGATGTTTATGGTAAATTTTACTTGTTCATATTGAAGAATCTTGCTTGAAAAAACCCTAAGAGGGGAGCATAAGTGCTTCCTCCTCTCACAAGGTTAGTCTCATCCATAAATTTGTAAAGGAAATCCTATCTATAGTTAAGCTCGTGAATCCCTAAAGTTCTATCACTTTAGGAGTTTGATTCTAGACTCTTGATTATAATTTAATTCAAGACCTTAAGAAGGGAGAAAAGGTTTATGGAGACCAAAATTGCTTGCACTCTAGCAATACTTCTATTTAAGGCTTCAAATATAAACCCCTAATGTGCTAGCACCTTAGATTTCAAACCCTACCTCTTAGATCTTACTACTATCATCTCGAAAATGAATTGTATTGATGTTGTAAAGGTCTCCATAGCTCAAACACACTAATCTACATTCTCTCTTGTAATGAAAGTGATAAAACAACTCTCGATTTTCATTCTCTAAATATTTTCACTAACTGATGCAAACCCCCACCACCTCCTGGGGCTCACGTGACCTCCCGGTCTAGGATCGTTCACACTAAGGAGCTGAATTAGCTCTCGGGCCCTTGTTGAGCCCTCAAAATTCTTTACCAGAGGCCTTTTCCATTTTCCCTGCACGCAAATCTTTGTTCGCGAGGGTCCTTTCACTACAACAGAGTCTTGCACGTGACCTTGGGCTAGAACCGTGGGATAAATTTCAACAGGAGGGGAAATTCAGGACTTTGGAGCTCCGGGCTTAGGAATTTCCAATAGAAACACACAACAATCCTTTCGAACTCGCGAACTAGCGAACAACCAAACAAAGGAAGAGATCAATGGTCTCCAATCTGTGCCACAGATCTATGGTACATAGGGATTTCGGGAGTCTTCCCTCCTCCAACATAAATAATTCCAGAGTGTCGAACTCTGACCTTGCATATCAGATGGTTGTTGTCTACCTCAGATCGATGGTTGTTGGCACAAGGGCAGACCCAGGGTTCAACTCTGAGAGTGCACCAACAAGCCCTAACTATTGGCCCTTTCGGCAACACCTGCGAGGTAGATGCAGTCTCACCCGAAGCAACTATGTGGGGGTTGCAGGACAGAGATGTCTACAACCAGAAGGAATGTAAAGTGGGTTCAAAGTGATCGACACACAACAATCTAGTATTCTTTATCTTCCTAGGATCTACTACGCAAGATATATCTATCATATCTAACACAATAATGTAATAGCAGTATACCAATAACAAAGAACAGAACACCAATCACACATACAACACAAGATATACATGGGTCACCCTCTCTCTAGGGATACGTCCATAGAANTGTATTAAGATGAAGCATACAGTTCTTATCTGCGCTCTTAGCTAACATATCTTCTCTCTTCTTCTCTCTATCTCTTCCCTTCCTGCGCACCTAGCTGCAGAGTTGATCTTCGCACCCAAATAAAAATCTTACAATACCAGAAGGCTCTCATACTCAACACTTCTCTCTCTCACTCAATATTACTCACTCAATCACACAATGAAAAAAACCAACAACAATGATCCTAACATCAACAACCCAACCCAAGTCCTTTAGACCTCTTACTTATGCATTACAATAGCTCACCGACATCCTTAGGTTGAAACTTAGGTGTCACAAACCCTAGATACCAAAACCCCAAGTGTCTAAAATTCTAGGTCATCTTGACCCGCGTTTTTAGGGCTTCGCTAGCCTGTCTTTCCTTCCTTCTCACGCGGTGCTCCAAAGCATCCAACGGTGGATTTTTTTGCTTACTAAGTTGTACATGATCCTTCTTTCTTGTTGATCTGTCATCTTGGATCTCCTCGTTCAACGAATTGATTCCTTTTACTTCGCTTCGTCTTTTCTTCTCTTTTTCTCTCTTTGACCTAGTAACAGTGACTGTGTCTTCCACACAATTCACATTCTGCCTTTTCTTCCTCAATCTTTGATTACTTTCATAACCAAGGGACAACAGGCCCCAAACACTCACCTATGAATCATCTTGAGGCACTTCAGTTCTGACCTTTCTGTTTTACTTCAACTTCAGACTGCACAGTGCATCCTTTGCATTCTGCTCTATGCCTCGTCTCCTTCCTTCCTTGTGCAAACTGTCTTTTCTATGTCTGGTACCTAGTTTCAACTGCACCTGGTACCTAGACACTTTTCCTTATGCTTTTACTTAGAGCTGTGAGGTAGTTGGTTGTCATTGTACAACTTCAACTGGCTCTCGTTCACTAATCCTTCCTTCCATTCTCCCTGCAAAGTATTCAATTGCGTAACTCCTCCTTCTGTAACATAGGCGATCTCATATGGCCCAAGCCAATGCGTTCGGAACTTCCCAGGATGCTTTATGAACTTACTATCATATATCAGTACTATATCACCTTTCTTGAATGCCTTCTTCTTGATGTGCCTTTCATGATAGGCCTTTTCTCTTTCATTTTGCACTTGCTGATGGAATCCTGCAATAAATATGTCTTCTTTGAGTTCGATCAACTATGAAAGCCTCTCTTGAACAACACTAGTGTCATCCATATATGTAAAGGCAACAATTCTTAAGCTTGGTACCAGGTATTCCATTGGGACAACGACTTTGAGACCATACACCAACTTGAAAGGGGTCTGCATTGTTAGTTTCTTATAGGTGGTTCTATAGGCCCAAAGTACTGTTGGTACTCTTAAATCCCAGTCATCCTTATTCACACTGCAAATCTTCGTCAGCGCTGTGTCCAAGATCTTGTTGAATGCTTCCACTGTCCTATTTGCTTGTGGATAGTAAGGAGTGCTTTTCTGATGGTGGAATTCAAATTCCTCAGTCAGGGCTTCAATTGTTTTATTCATGAAATGTGTGCCTTGATCACTCATAAGGATCTTTGGGCATCCAAACCTGGCTATGATGTCATCAAATATGAAGCGCGCAACTGTAGTTTCACTACAGTCCTTAAATTCTCTTGCTTCAACCCATATGATCAAGTACTTTGTTGATGTAATTATGTACCTTGCTCCTGTGCGCTTTCCTGGTGGGTTTATAGGTCCCACGAAGTCGATGACCCATTTCTCAAATTCTTGTAGGGTCAGTTGTGGTGCTAATGGCATTTCATCTCTTCTGGATGGTTTCCCAACTCTTTGGCATACATCGCAGGCTCTATAATAGTCTTTAGCATCTCGGTGTTAGCATCTCGGTGTAAGGTAGGCTACTAAAGGCCAGCTCTAAGAACCTTCTGCGCAGTTGATTTCCCTGTGTAATGTCCTCTTGCAATGCCCTTGTGAGCTTCTGCAAGGATCAATGGTCCCTCTACCTCCATAACACATCTTCTCAATATCTCATCAGGTCCCATCTTGTAGAGCTATCTAGCTATAAGTGAAAAGTCTGCAGCGCACACTACTAGCTATTTCTTCTAAGGAATTGTATAATCACTAGGTGCCATTCCTGTTGACAAGAACTGGACTATTTCTGTGAAGTGGTCATGAATCTTTCTAATGGCCAGCAACTGTGCGTCCGGTAGTGTATCCTCCAAACTAGTGGGCTCGTCTCCATGTTCCAACCTCGACAAGTGGTCAAGACCTTTGTTCATTCTTCCTAGATTTACTATGATCTCAAAGTCATATTCCTGAAATAGCATAATCCATCTGCATATTCTCCCCCCACAACACTGCCTTTTTGACTAGGTATTTCAACGCGGAGTGATCAGTAAACATTTTAAAGTGTCCTCCCTACAAGTAGTGGCAAAATTTCTGCAATGCATACACCATGGCTAACCCCTCTCGCTCAGTAGTGGTGTAATTGATCTTAGCAGTTGATAGCTTCCTACTGGAAAAGGCTAATGGGTGGTCAATATCTCCTTCCCCAGTTTGTGCTAAAACTTCTCCTAAATCAATAGAAGACGCATCGACATGCACATGAAACTCCTTGCTCCAATCTAGGAAGACCAGAATAGGCGTAGTAACCATTTTTTGTTTTAGTGTGTCGAAGCTCTATTGGCACTCTTCTATCCAACTAAACTGACAATCTTTCTTCAAAAGCTTCTCCATTGGTGCTGTAATATGGTCATATCCTTTAATGAACTTCCTATAATATCCTGTGTGTCCCAGCACCGTGCACAATTATTTGACTGAAGTAGGAGGGGGTAGATCAACTATAATGGAAATTTTAGATGGATCGACCATCAATCCCTTCTTGCATACAATATGACCTAACAACACTCCAAATGGTGAGAAGAAGATGCATTTATTTGGATTCAAGGCAATTTGACACTGCCTGCATTTGTCCAACATTAGCCTTCGACATTCAATATGATTTTTCAATAAGCTAAAAATAGTCCAATCATCAAAATATGCTTCTAGAAATTTATGCAGAAACTCCTTGGATGCTTCGACCACCACCCTAGAAAATATGGTTGGGGAATTCTTCAATCAAAATGGCATCATTGTATACTGGTAGGATCCCGATTCTGTTGCAAATGTGGTCTTATGTCGATCTTCCTTGGCAATCCGGATCTGATGGTATCCTGAAAAATCCATCTGTAAAAGAATATACTTCCTGACCTCCCACGCCATCTAACACTTCATCAGTGAATGGAATAGGGAAGGGGTCATGCAAACATGAATTGTTCAGCTTCCTGAGATCTATGCATATCTTGATCTCTCCTGTACCACCATAGGGCTAATTCATTTTGATTCTTTGACAGGTTCTATAATCCCTGCTTCCATCATTCTATCGAGCTCAATTTTCACTTTCTCCTTATATTTAGGGTTCATTCTGTAGGGTCTCTGTTTGAATGGTCTTGCATCTGGTTTCAAATGGATCCTCATCTCCCCCATAGGCCCTTTAATTCCCTTCATATCAGTGAAATTGGTTGGAAACAAGTCCTGATATTCATGCAGTAATTTTGTTATCTTGTCGATAGTGGCATCATCCCAATAATCTCCAACATTTGCAAGATTCTGTGTCTGTTCTGTTCCAATATTGACCTTATTAATATTGATTGGTTGTCCAATGAATGGTAACTCAACTCCCGGTCCTTCCACTTCTCTTTGGCCTTCTGTTTCTGCGATGTTCACCTTTCTTGGATCATTGTTTTCATCAACATTGATGTTGTAACAACCTTGCAGTTTCTAGAGAGGCACAGTCCATTCATCCTCTTCTTTTTCCAAAGGGAGGTTATATGCCTCCTAAAATACTTTCTATCTTACAATCTGAAATTCTTGATCTACTGAAGCATATTGAATTTCAAATAAGAAGGTGGTTACAAAATTCCAAGTCATACCTTCCCAATCTGTACTGATGAGGTGCAACTCTGCTTGAAGGTACCAGTTGATAGGTGTCGTGTCCAGCGTGTTAATGAATTTGTGCACCCACTGCTCTTGAGGAATGTTTCTCCACGCTTCTTCGCAACTTCACACATGGTCCTTTGGGCAGCTTCGACCTATGTATCGAACTTCACAGCCTTCTACTTGTGCTGAGAACCGCGTTGTCATCAAGGTACGACATTGTACCCAGTCTGTAATGTTTTTTTTGTGTGTCCCCCACCATCTTGCTGGTGTGGCCTTCAGGGCCTCATCCATTGCCAACAATATTTGTTTCATTGGTACACTTTCTTCAAATTCCGACAAGAAGGTTTCTAAAGGATTCAGACCATCAAAGGTGGGTAAGTTACTTACTATTGTGTCAATCCAACGAACTTCTCTGGTTAATCTAGCACATCTTCTTGTAGATACTTCATACATTTTATTTTTCCAGTTCTCTAGTGCTTCTTTTGAGTCTGATGAACATGCGTTGTCACTTCTCCAACTTAGGTTTCCATCGGCCGTAGGATTAATGTAATCCTGTTGTTGGCTGTTAATTTGTATATGTTTTCCAGTTCATATGCGTAGTATTCTTCTTTGATGGGCTCTGTGTATCACTGACATTCATATGGATCTAAAGGTGCAATGACCCTAAGGCCATTTCTTTCAAACGTCATACATATTTTCTTTAAATCAACCACAGTTGAATTATTGAAATCCCAATCAATTCCTAACAGCGTAGGGTAAGGACAACTATCATCAACTATCTCAATTACCTCAAAATCTGCAAACGCTCTTACTTCGTTGATGTCCATAGGGACATGTTCCAATCGTCTAAAGGGGATGACAGCTTGATGATTAGCCATCCTGAGCATGATAGGGGAATATATCAACTTCGGTTTTCCCATTAGTGCCCAAGTTTTCTTCGTCATGACATTGACCTCCGACCCTAAGTCGAGGACCACATAGTCTATATCATATTCTCCTATTTGAGCATTCAAGTGTAATTCCTTATTTGTGATTCTCTTTTTAGTGATTTGGTGTACTTCCCTATTCAGTAAGGGGTCTATCTTTCCTAGCTCATACTGTCTGATTAAATTTTGTAGTTCTTGTACAATGCTCTCATCCTGAATCAACTTAATACAAGTATACAAAAATTCCATGAGCTTTCTTACCTCTTTTCCTTCTCTTGGTGAAGAAGATTGATCAAATGCCCGAGGCATCCCATATTCCCTTACTTCTAGCTGTGTCTTTGATGAAGAGCCTTGTCTTCTTTGAACTCTTTTCTTTCCTCCTCAAATATATGTCTTTCTTTCTTTGCATCAAAAGTTTTGGGTCTTATCTGTAGCTTTCCTGATTCCCGAGTCTTCTGTAGTCTTTCTATGAGTCAGTCTGTCTTCTCCTATAACAACGCCTCCTCTAGTTATAAAAGAGACTCCAGGTTCTTCTCCGCGAGGTTCAACATATATCAGTTTCACTTGCGGGTTCTGTTCAGGTCCTCGTCTTTCCTGAAGCTTAGCCAACAATGCTGGACATTCCTCAATAACGTGTTCGAAAGAGTTGCAATAGATGCAAATAGTGCAAGGGTTATGATAGTCCCTTGCGAGGTGTCTTGGTTGTCTGAAGTTATAACAGATGATCTATCCTTGGCCTCTACCCATACCTCCTCCTCGTCCTCGTCCTCTAAATCCATCGCGAGGATTGAAGTTTTCTCTCGCAGGGGAGTTATACTGCATAATGTTTCCTTCTTACTATACTTCTCCTTGAATTTTGTACATGTCTCTTGACCTTTCATGCATGAGATCGTAAGCCCTACAATCCATATCATCATGTCCCATGGACTTACAGAACGTGCAATACAAATTTGTGGGTGTCTGAACATACTTTTTCATGTAATAACACTCACCGGGGCGATGTCTATTTCCACATACCTCACACTAGTGTAAGGCGACTTGATTCAAAGGGCTCGGAGCTCCAGAGGCCAAGTATTCATGGAATAGGAGATAGTGTTCCTTGTCATGGCCTTCTGATCTGCATCTGACACACTAGATGTCTTCTCTTTTATCTTTTCCCTTGTCTTTTTTCATATCTTTGACATGCAAAGACAAACTAGTTAGTTGACTAAAGATTTGACTCATACTTGAGATGGATTCTCCCAGAGGGGTTGATTCTAACTTCATGGCGACCTCCAGTGCCTTAGGTTGTGAAGCAATCTTCTGTTGCATCAGAGGAACTCTGATGTGTGGTAAAAGGGTAGCAATGAACCACTCTTTGTTCTGCTCATCTGGGATCTGAAAAGTCAATCGACCTGTTAAGGTCTTGAATCTTTGATCGAATTCCCAAACAGGTTTGGCTACCTTTTGCTTGATCTCTTTCAGCTTTGTAATACATTGTGACTTTGACTTGAGTTTCTTGAACTCTCCAGTTAACACATTCTTGATCTCATTCAGTGGCTTAGGTTGTGCAAGTCCTTGGACAAGCTTCATGTACCAACTCAGTGCACGATCCCTTAGGGTAGTACTAAACTGGGTTATTTTAACATCTTTGTCGATGAAATTATTAATATTCCATACGGCTTCACATAGGAACCAATGTTGATCAGGGTCTTCAAACCCATCTCCCCTAAAGATAGGGAGCCTCATCTCATCTGCCATAGATATTCCTAGGTTTCCTATCTGAGTATATGCTGAACTGCTAGTAATAGTACTCTGAGGACTTTGGTGACTCTGACTATTTTGTTTTCTTAGTGCTGCTAAAACAACAAAGGGATTAATAGTACTTACTTCAGTAGTCTGCGCACTTCCTGAAGTTTCTAGCTCGTCCCGACGAGGTTCTTTAGCTTTCCCTTCCTCTATCCTAGCAGGTTCTGAATGCTCTTTGTCCGTCAAGTCTGCCTCTTCTCCACTATAGAAACCCTCATCCCTGTATTTCTTCTTAAATAGGTTCACAAGATGAACTTCTCTGAACGCTCTTCCACTGCGCGTATGTCTAGCCTATGTGTCACTGTCGCTGTCCAAATTTTTGAACATTAGTTTTTTCAAATCCAACCAATCTACTGTATCTTCAAGATGTTCTTCTCATGCAATAACATCTTGATCCTCAACTTCGGAAAATGTAAAAATTTTCCTCTGGGTCCCTTGAAGAAATATCTCTCCGCTTGGCTATATGACTCTACTCTGTCAACAACAAACTCGGTGATGTACCCTCCAATGGTGTTATCAAACCAGTGATCTACTTCTTGTGACATGGTGTTATTGACTCTCTTTATCTTCTTGATCAACACCGACGTCCAAACCACATGAGGTCTAGATCTGATCTCAAACTGGGTATCTGCTAACCTAGCTAACCAATCATATAGCTTCTGATGGATTCCTCCAAAGAAAATCTCTTGTATATCAGTAAAGATATATCTCTCCAACCAATCCTCTATACTAAGATTAGGGTTCTTGTTCTGGGCTTCAACAAAGTCCTTTTCTTGATCCTCTATCCACTTTTGAATTTCTGTCTTTGATGGAAACCACCTTGACATTCCCTCAAGAATATTCCTGTCCCGACAATGGAACCATTTGTTGGCACAAGTGCAGACCCAGGGTTCATCTCCAAGAGTGCACCAACAAGCCCTAGTTATTGTCCCTTTCCGCAACACCTATGAGGTAGATGAAATCTCACCTGAAGAAACTATGTGGGGGTTGCAGGACAAATATGTCTACAACCAGAAGGAATGTAAAGTGGGTTCAAAGTGATCAACACACAACAATCTACTATTCTTTATCTTCCTAGGATCTACTGCGCAAGATATATCTATCAGATATAACACAATAATGTAATAGCAATATACCAATAACAAAGAATTGAACATCAATCACACATACAACACAAGATATATTTTGTTCACCCTCTCTCTAGGGCTACATCCATAGAACTATGGTTTATAATGTATTAAGATGAAGCATACAGTTCTTATCTGTGCTCTTAGCTAACATATCTTCTCTCTTATTCTCTATATCTCTTCCCTTCTTGCACACCCAGCTGCAGGGTTGATCTTCACACCCAGTTGAAGATCTTACAATACTAGAAGGCTCTCGTACTCAACACTTCTCTCTCTCACTCAATATTATTCACTCAATCACACAATGAAAAAACCAACAATAATGATCCTAACATCAACAAACCAACCCGGGTCCTTTAGAGATACCAAAACCCTAGGTGTCTAAAACCCTAGGTCAGCTTGACCCATGTTTTCAGGGCTTCGCTAGCCTGTCTTTCCTTCCTTCTCACGTGGTGCTCCAAAGCATCCAATGGTGGATTTTCCCGCTTGAGAAGTTGTCGATGATCCTTATTTCTTGTTGATCTTTCGTCCTCGATCTCCTCATTCAATGAATTGCTTCCTTTTACTTCGCTCCATATTTTTCACTCTTTTGCTCACTTCGACCCAGTAACAGTCACTGTTTCTTCCATGCAATTCACATTCTGCCTTTTATTCCTTGATCTTCACTTACTTTCATAACCAAGGGAAAACAATGGTCTCTATTTACTCTGCGCTCCGAACTTCAGATATTTTCACAACACAACACCTCAAATCCTTCGGAATGCTGAATTGAAAAACTCGTGAAGGGTCTCAATCAAGGGTCCATAGGTCCACAGCAATGGACGGTCGAGATCTAATCCAGCCTTCGAGAGTTCTCAAGCCTTATCACTTTACACATATGTTCTCCTGGACTACCAATTTTTCGAACCACTAGAAATCTGCCGACACATGGCTCTAGTGCCAACGACCAGGGAATTTTGTTGGCCTTCGGGGCTTCGGGAATTTTCAATCCAAAAGAAGCACACCCCAGATCTTTTGGAGCGCCAAACTCTGAACTACGCTCGATCTTTCAGCACGTGCACCTGACGCCAACGAACGAGGTTTTCTTCAGCCTTTAGAGCTTCGGGAAACTTGCACGCTCTTGCGATTACACTTCAATTTCGCTAGATAACCGGGCTTCCGGATAACCGTTGATCTTTGGACACATGTCCATATACTACCAATGACCCAGATTAACTTTGGGCTCTAGGACTTCGGAGAATTCACCTCATTTACGATGAACACACAAAATCTATTGAACTCGTGAAGTCCGAAGGACTTCTAAGGGTTAACACCTGCGCTTCTTTTCCAGATCCAATGGTCATGAAAGAATTTGGCTCCTCTCGAATGGATCTCAACCGCTCATCCTTCAGACAATGTGAAACCTTCCTCCATAGAATTTTTCCTGCTATTCCTCCTGAGCTTTATCACTCTAAGTGATTCGAACCTCCGACGCACACCTTGCACTTCTTTCCTTGAAAAACTTTAGGCTTGAAGATTTATGGAAAATCCTCATGCGCACTCCTTGTGCTCATCCTCCTTGAGAATATTTCAACACTTGACTAAGTGTTGGCCCTGTGCACACCTTGCACGAGTCTCCTCAAGATTTTATACTCAAATGAGTATACATGCACTCCTTGCACTCACTCTACACAATTCCCTCTATCTCTCCTGAGCTATTGAGTCTGAGAACGACTCAACCTTCACACTCCTTGTGTGGCTACTATGCACTCCTTGCACTAGGATTTTAGAAGAGAAATAATTGAAACTTATAGAAAATCAAAGGTTCATTCATTCAACCATGAAATACACATAGGCATATAAAACAAAGAAACAAATAGATAACATAACATTACCAAAATTAACTCAGAGATAAGCAAAATCAGACATTTGAAGAAAATCTCCTCCATTATATTACTTTAGCAGAACATTTAAAAAATGTTCTTGCAACTCTCAGCTTTTTCTCTACAACTCTCCAATGAACTTTTTTCAACAACTAACTACTCTCTACGACTCTCTTAAGTAGAAATCACAATAAACTTCAACAACCTCTTTTGGGCATAGATTACATACATTAATACATGGGGGGGCTTCTTGAGCCTTCCCTCCAGACTATTCTAGTGATATCATTTCACAATTAAAGCAACCTACCACTAATTTTATTGCATTAAATGGATAATTACACCCTAGATATGAGCCGATGCTCAAAATATGTACAATCCTATAGGTAATTAAGACGATTACAATAATTTGGAGCACATACAATGGCTCTTGCCTCAAAATATTAAAGGGCCTTTAATTAAAAATGTTTTAAAATTTAAGGTGATGTACCCTCCTTGGAATCCAAGCCAGTTTTGAATGCACTGCGCTTAGTGTTGATTTGTCCTCCACTGCGCCTCATTGAATGATGAGGGCGATGCTCCTGCATCACTAGCTTTGCTAACTCTAACCTAAGCTAACTTACTAATTTACTTGGATATGTGCTATATTCTCCTTGTCAATTAATGCAATTTTGAACTCTATTGTTTGTTGTTGTTACTAATTTGTATTTTTTGTTATAAATTGTCATACTGTTGCAATTTCATAATAGTTGTATTGACTCTTGCTATCTAGTGTCCTAAAGAGGTGTTACTTTCTTACTTGTGCTTGGAATTCATCATATATTTTCTATAAGTGTTCTTGTATTGGGAAGGTACTCAAACCACCTTTTACTCTTATTTCTCCTTGACCTAGATGTTGACTTAGGTGATCAAGAGAGGGGGAGGTACGATTGTCTATCAAACTTGCTAATTTGATCCATTAAGGTCACAATTGAAGCCTCCCTTGTGGTGGACCTCCTCCATCACTAAAACAAGGGGATTTCTTACTAAGGTGACAGTGGTGGGATTTCCTATAGTTACATGTGATTTGGTGATATTGTGTTGGTATTTGCACAACTACAAATCCTATGATAACATTTTGGTGCCACTGCTAGGGAGAATCGAGTTAGTTTTTGTAATGTACCTAGCCACCAAAGCTGGTCACTCCATGCAAAAACTTTCTCTTTAACATCTCTGATACCATAATGTAACATACCCAACACTCATCTGAGAAACATTACATGCAGAAACTCATTAGATTATTAAGATTTACTACTAATTAAATTCCTGTAGCTTACCAGCCACAAATCACACACAATATTGACCAATTGATTGATACCACAGTTTTGAATGCATCTAGAAACATATATTAAACATGAATATAATTTTTAAAGAAAATAGTAAACACACAACATTCATATAAACCATTTACATAGCGAAATTAACATAGGAACATAATAGAAACACTTATTTGTTAATGATTAACCAAATGGATGCAAACAAAGGATGAACCTCCTAACCATAGGCACTTCTAATCATTTTCTCTCATCAATAAGCCACCCTCGAGCTGAGGCTATGAGTCCATAAGGAGATCCATCCCACTAACTATCCACTCTCCACATAGAGAAGCCCCAAAACCCAGGTTATAGTCTCAAAGAAGTTCCAAACCTCCATATCTCTCATTTCCCCACAATCTGAACTACCCAAGGAATGTACCCCCTTCACCGCTCGCAGTCCCTCATGATGTAGCATTCGTTTATCAGGGCCACTAGTGCATTCAGTTGGCCAGGAATCACTCGGATGGTAACTCTAATAACTCTCAGTTGTTTCAAATTTTCTCACAACATCCGTCACAAGGATGTAAGTCATTTTCTCCACACAAAATCGCACCACAGGCTCACAACCCAATTTACAGGAACAAAGACCTATTTATCAACATAAAAACACAGCCAAAAAATGGTTTCCTTCAAGTAGACCATGGCTGGTCCTCTTCCTAGTCTTCTTCTCCTCCTTTGCTGCCCAAAAAATCTGATGCAGGAGCATCGCCTTCAAAGTCAAAGAAGCAAGCATGGAGGCTTGGATATGACATGTCAACATGACAAAATTTCAAATCAACATTTAACTCAGAAACAAAACGAGTTGTTGAGATATTTTGGAAACGAAGTTTTTAAATATATCTTGTTTGTAAAGTCCTATTTGATTGTAAGGAGTTGCAGATAGAGAGAGTCAACTCTTGTCTGGTAACAAATGATAGTTATTGTAATAGGAAAAAGTAGGTAACTGCTAGAAATTGATAGGATTGGTTGTAGACATGATGAAGAAGATCTCGAGGAGCCACTCCTTAGATAGTTTTGTTGTTGTATTGTATTAGAGAGAAGAGGAGAGTAGCAGATAGGAAAAGAAGAAAGATGCAATGAAGAACTATAATACTATGTAATTTATTTCATGGATGAATAGAACAGACAAAATTATTCCAATTCCTTGGAAAATGTTCATTTTGATGTGTGATTGAGTGAATGATGTATTTTGTGTGTGTTTTAGTTCATGAATGATTATCTATGGTTGATCATATGAATTTGTGATGAACTGGATAAGTTTCAATCGTCTCTCTTCTGAGAACTCATATGCAAGGAGTGCATCTCGTACGCAAGGAGTGCGTCGATAGAGTCTCGAATTGACTCAAAGGAGTTAAGAAGAAATGACGGTAACTGAGACCAAGTGCAAGGAGTGCATAGAGACAAGGAGCGACTAAGTGTTGAAGAACCAAAAAACAGAAGCGCAAGGAGTGCAGGAAGAGCTTATTTCAAATAAATCCTTCGATCTGAGTTTGTCGAGGTCCCATGAATGCAAGGAGTGCGTGGGAGATCAAAATCCTCAAAGGAATCAAGATCATAAGAGATAGCGGGAAGAAATATTCAAAGGGAGTGAGGCTCTGAAGGTTTCACGAGTTATCGATCAAGATTCACCCAGGAGGGAGTAGGATCATTCCAGATCGTTGGATCTGGGAAAAGTGCATGAGATTTAAGTCTCTTGGTGTGTACAGGAGAGCAGACTGTCAAAGTCCTGAAGTCCCGAAGTGATTAGGTATTTTTCATCGTTAAGAGGAAAAGGTGGAATAAGATCTACAACTATGGAACATAATCACTTCGGAAGTTCGTAGATAAGGAGGAGGCGAAATTGACGAAGATCCAAAGTAAATCCTGACCGTTGATAATGAAGAAGTACATGTCAACAGATCGAAGACTTTGAGTGAAAGTGGTCAGAAGGTGGGTGTGCAGTAGTTGAAACTACCAAAGAAAAAAGAAACGAAGTGTTTCACAATTGTCGATCTGTGGGAGACATGCGTCGATAGATCGTCGACTTCAGGTAAACACACTCAGAAGGTGAGTGTGAAGGAGTTGAAACTCCCGAATCCTGAATATACGAAGTGAATCATAGCCGTCTGATTCAGAAGGACATGCAACATAAATCCATGGACTCTGGGTAAAGACCCGAAGTAAATAGTAGCCATCAGATTCATAAGGAAACGCGACATAAATCCGTGGACTCTGGGTAAATACCTGAAGTGAATCATAGCCGTCCGATTCAGAAAGACACGCAACAAAAATTCATGGGCTCTGGGTAAATACCCGAAGTAAATCATAGCCATCAGATTCAGAAGGACACGCGACAGAAGTCTGTGGACTTCGAGTGAAGACCCGAAGTGAATCGTAGTCATCGATCTGTGGTAGACACACATCGATAGATCACTAACTCTAGATGAAATCATTCCAGGAGAAAGGGAAGGTAGAGAGTTGAAAATTTTGAAGCCCGGATTGCCGAAACAAATCACGACCATTGATTGGAAAGGGACACGCGTCAATAGATCATAAGAATATGAGAATGCGTGAATCAAAGAGAAGGAAGGAAAGGAGGAACATCTCAGCCATATGTCAAGAGGCATCGCTCGAGATCACAATATCAATAATCACATTGAATTATGTAGAAAGTGATCGAACTTTAAAAATATGAGAGTGGGCCGCAATCAAAACCACGATATTGCCAAAGGGACATGTGGATATTGGTAGTGAATTGCAGGGAGAAAAGCAGTGTGATATCAAACCACTCTTGACCTCCCCGCAATCATGTGCTTACATGAGGGAATAGACCAAGGTCACATGCAAGAAGGGGCTAATGGAAAAGGAGCTAGCGCTTGAAATTTAATATTTCGGAAGTGCGAACGAAGAATTTGCGGGTATTATAGAATCTGCACCAAAATTTGGCTCCCTTTGAAAAATAATCCATCCTGGATCAAATATTATGTCCATGGGATTCTATCTCCCAACAAAGGATTCTTACATTCCTCATAATCTTCCTTAAAATCTGGATCTTCTCGATACATTTCCTTGAGGTGTTCAAACCCTAAGGTCTCCACTTGGAATTCCTGTACAATTAAACTCTTCCTTCTCAAAGCATCTACAACTTTGTTAGCAGTTCCAACAATATGTTTAATAACAAAAGTAAAATTTTTCATAAATTCTACCCATTTAGCATGTCTCTGATTCAACTTTTCTTGCCTAGTAATAAACTGCAAAGCTTTATTATAACTGTACAAGACAATTTCTTTAGGAATTAGATAGTGTCTCCACTTCTATAAATCTTGAATCACTACATAAAATTATTTGTCATATGTGGAATACTTCTTCTTGGTGTCATTCATCTTCTCACTGAAATAAGAAACTGCCCTATTATCCTAACTCAATACTGCTCCAATAGCTACTCCACTCGCATCACATCTCACTTGAAATGTCTTTCCAAAATCTGGTAAGACTAGAATTGGTTGTTCTATGATCTTCTCCTTCAACACTTTGAAACTTTTTTCAACTTCCTCTGTCCAATTAAAATAGTAGTGTTTCTTCTTCACAGTGTCCAACATGGGTGTACATATACCATTGAAATTTCTGATAAAGTTTCTATAAAAACTTGCTAACCCATGAAAACGTCTTACTTCAAATATGCTTCCTGGAGATGACCATTCTTTGATTGCTCTCACCTTTTTCTGGATCCATCTTCAATTCATTTGAAGAGATCACATAACCCAAGTAGATGCGTTTTGTCTTCATAAAAGATATTTTCTTCATATTTATCAACATTTTTTCTTATTGCAACCTTCTCATCACTGATGTCAAATGTTTTAAGTGTTCTCCCTCTGTCTTACTGAAGATTAGTATGTCATCCAGATACACTATGAAAATTTTTCCTATGAATTCTTTCAATACATCATTAATTAATCTCATAAATGTGCTTGGGGCATTTGTCAACCCAAATGGCATGCCATGCATTCAAAAAAACCTTCATTTGTCTTGAATTCTCTCTTCCATTAATCTCCCTCTCTCATCCTTATTTGATGATATCCACTCTTCAAGTCTATCTTGGAAAAATATCTTTCTCCACTCAAACAATCCATCAAATCGTCCATCCCGGGTAAAGGGAATATATACCTAATGGTGATCTTATTGATGGCTCTGGAATTTGTACACTTTATCTATCCTCCATCCTTATTTGGACTCAACACAGTTGGTATTGCGCATGGGCTTAGGCTTTCCCTCACTAAACCTTTATCCAACAACTCTTGGACTTGATTTTTGACTTCCTCATTCTCTCTAGGTGTCAACCTATAAGCTTCTTTGTTTGGTAAACTAGCTCCTGGAATAAGGTCAATATGATGGATTATACTCCTAATGGGTGGAAATGAGTGAGGTAACTCATCCACTACTATGTCAACAAAGTTTTCTAACAACCCTTGGATTTATTCAGGTAAATCTTCCACACAAGTATTTGTAAGGATAACTTTGGGCTTCCTCACTATAAAAAACTACATCTCCTTCTCCTTCTTGAATTCATTCAAGAGTTCCTTCCCACTCATGAGAAGTATACTTGAACTAGCTTCCCTCTTTTGCTCTTTGTCCTCTATTAGTAACAACATATGTGTCCTACCATTCTTTTCTAGGGTATAAGTATTCTTCCTCCCATCATGAATAATGTTTCTATCAAACTTCCATGGTCTCCCCAATAAAATATGACAAAAATCCATAGGAATTACATCACATAATATTTCATCCCTATAACCTCCTATTTTAAATTCAACTTGGCATTGTTGACTTACCTTTACTTGATGTCCTTTCTACAACCATGATACCTTTTATGGGTTTGGATGTGCATTTGTCTTCAACTCCAGTTTCTCCACCATCTCTGTGGATACTAGTTTTTCAGTTCTCCCACTGTCTATGATCACCTTCCAAACTATGTTTTTCGTCTTGCAAGCAATTCTGAATAGACTTGTCTGTTGAACTGGTTCCCCTGCCTCCTTCTCTGGTTTAAGAAGAAATTTCCCCATTGTTATCACTATAAGTCACTCTCCGATTACAGATAGAGTAAGCCTAGTACCCATCAGTTTGTATGTCACAAATAATTTTAAAGAGGTCAAATGGGTGCAGACTCAAGATGATATCGCTTTAACTCAGAAAACTATACTGGTATGCACAAACAAGTGAGGTCTTGATCAACTTTAGTTAGTAAGTTGGATTAAAGGTGAATAGAAGGAAGACTTGGTGAGGAGAATGTAGAGGTCTCCTATGGACATCAGGTCTTCCAACATCCTCAGGAGGAAAAACTCAAACACAAGATCTCTTGGATTCAAAGTTTCAGACACTGAAGTATATTTAAGAAACATAGTCATAACAACACAATGATCAAACATACATCATGATGAAACTACAACAAATCGACTTGATCATCCATGCCCGAGCTCTTCTGCGTGAGAGGGAAAAAGATAACAAAACGAACTGATTAAAACTGGTCATAATACTGCTGAAATCAAACCTTCATAACAACAACATATGACCCTCTATTGGATCCTCCATTCATGAGTGTTATAACACAACTTTTACAGAGAGATGCAAAGAAGCTAACTTATATTAAATAGGAAATCTAAAATCCTATTACATAACAGATAACCAAAGATTTAATCAAATATTTACAATGTTGGAGCTTTGCTCAACCATAGACCATTCCAAAATATCAAAATGACTCCATGCTAAAACCTCTGATTTGTGAAACCACGAATCCTTGGATCTGGTGCCACATGTCCATATGAATCAGATGGATCTTGCTGGTTTTTGGGTTTCGGGAGGGATCTGTAGACGAGCCGACTTGCTGACAGTCCTTTTGAGCTTTCCATTTATGGGGGAAACAATGTTCAACCACTGCTCCCCAACTTCATTAACTGACTTTATCAGGGTCCGTATAGGCCTGAATCAACTCGACACCTATAAATGTGAAAAACTTACCCTGCTCTTGGCCATCTGGATCTGAGTTGGATGATGACAAGGATCTGGCACAAACGACATGAAATTTGACTAGACGGAGACGAGGCGGGAGGCTGTGGTGACAAAACAGTGACTGAGAATACACGAGCATCAACATGTAGAGGCTGGGGTGGAAGAACAAGGATATGTGTTAACATTAAGCTCCATGGGCGATAGAGTCCTCCCTGCAAGGCTCTAAGACATATTTTTGTAGTTTCAATGCCTTAATATTGGGTTATGGAGTCATGCTAAAAAAAATCCAGCTGAGGAATCCAGGATGATCCATGCACTATTCTTCTTATAGACATAAAGAAAACACACCTGATCTTGATAGAGTTTATTTATGTACAAAATCCTAAGCTAAATGATTTTTACAAAGCGCTAGGTGAAAAAAAACTTCCACCATAGCCACCCAGACTGTCTGGTAATATGATCCTTTTCTTTACTGCAGATAATCCACAAAAGGCTAAGGAAGTATGATAGAAAAATGAGGACATGGCTTGGAACACTGACTATACCCCCAAATGATGATAAGGTGAATAAATCTGTAGGCTCCAATGCTTTTGGAAAACATAGCTCCATATATAATCCCACAGGGTCACAAAATTTATAATCAAGGGAGCTCAACTGGTAAGAAATTAACTCTTGTCCTTTATTGTGGCTCACCCGTCGTGTGATATTCTCATAGTGCACAGGTGGGTGGAGAAATAATGCAGGCTAGCTGATACCAGGTGATACCTGCTCAATTACAGGTTCTGGACAAGAGATAAACTACCCACTAAGCTCCTCCTTTACATGCTACTCTGTGTTTTCTACGAGTCTAGGATAGCTTATTTCCACCTGATGCTTTTCCTTAATTAATAAAGGAAAAGGATCTATAGTGTGGTCTTGGAAAACTTTCATAATACCATACTCGCCTGTGAGTATTGGTGAAGTAATGAAATTTGAAAATTTCAGAAAATATGAAATGTATGACTCCATGTATATGTTGGAAATACTAAAACAACTGAGAGGGGGGGGGTGAATCAGTTGTATGTGAGCATAAACAATTTTATACCTTTTAAAACATTATTACTCTTTCTTCATGTGTCATCAACAACATACATCATATGGACAGTAAAAGTAAAGATCATCAGTCACACATAAAATACACACAGAGACAGATTTTCACGAGGAAACCCATGAAGGGAGAAAACCTCTTCTTCTTCGAAATGATAG
>SNQJ01S0048567.1:47916-95525 GCA_010110895.2 Picea sitchensis
GTCTACAAGTGGATGGTCCCGATCTCTGCTTGATTTAACGGCTGCGATCAAATCGCGAAATCGCATATTGCGATTTTGGGGTTTTCGATGTCAAGTGAATTGGACATTTCAAAGTCCCGATCCCCGAATCTCCGATGATTTATTTCCCTCGCAACTTCTGCATATCTGAAGGTTGTCGGCCTTTCGGGAAATTTGAAAGGAATCCAACGGTCACTGGATCTGTGTCTTTCTTCTTCTCTGTAAGCTCTTGCTGCACGCGTTTTCTTCAATGATGTTCCTCCTGAGATTTTACGTCCGAATCCCCAAGGGGTTTTATCCTTCTTATCCTGCCGTCTCCACTGTTTCCATTAATGACAACAACCATCAACACGCACTCGTTGCTTGTTCAATATTTGCCAACAGTATATGGCCACAGGATCATGAATAATGTGACAGAATCCTGGCTTCTTTAGAAGACCAGGCTACTCCTCTGTAAAATTTTCTCTGTTTGTAAATAAATTCCATCCTTGTTCTTTTGAAACCAACTCTTGATCATCAACAGTTGTCATTTCTTCTTCATAAGAATGGTCACAAGATAAAGGTGCAGCAGGATTTAAAACATCATAACTATGATCAGCCAAGAACATACAATTATCTATGCAATCAACCACTGCTACATGCTCAAAATGTTCTGGAAATTGATCATAAGATTGATATGCATTCTTGCCCATAGAAAAATCTGCAAATGTTGAAGAACTTGATTTCAACTGTGAATCATACCTACTTCTTTGTTGTTGTTCCAGATTTGATTCATATTCAGTATCTTCTTGCTTAGAATATGAAACAGATTGGCAGTATTCTTGCTCATGTACATGCAAATTTTTGAGATATGCTTGCCTATGAACCCACTTGTTGGCCCTGATGTTCTCTTCGACCTCTACATCATCTTCAAACAAATGTCTTAATGATGAATATTTCCTTTCTCTCAAGAGAAGGACAAGCTCTGGATGTTGAGCCATGACATATTACACCATGGCAACAGTCTCTGTGGGTTTGATCTCCACAGGCATACTATGATAAATGTTGTAAAACCTCCTATTGAATACAACCAAGGCTTCCTCTTCCCCTCTCCTCAAGGCATTAAAATCAAACTAGTATTGATCAAGGGATTTTTTCTCACCCCAACACTTTAAAAAAGAATGGCATAGCTCGGTCTAGGAACCAATAGAACTGGCCTCCAGACATCTAAACCACACAACAACATCTCTAGACAGGGAATGTGAGAACAACCTCAAGGTAACATCATCATGAACGATCTCAAACTGATCAATAAAGTTCTAAAAGGCCCCCAAGTGCCTCTCAGTTGTAACATGATCCTCCCCAAAAAACTGAGGAAGATACTCAAAGGAATCAAGAGGATAAGGGTTAAGGCGATATGGCAGCCTCAGAGGTTTAAACAACTTATTTATGATTTTAATTTGAAAATCAATGGGCTGATCATGAGGATTAACGAGTTGATGGCAAGGCTCAGCAGGAATAACAGAGGGTAATGATATTTGAGAAGACTGTGAATTATTTTCAACCTCCTCAAGACTACAAGGGTGATCAATTTCGAGAGGAGATGCAATACAGATCTCACTTTTATGAATAGGCTGAGGTGAAGACACATGATCGACATCTACAACACAAGAAGAGGGCATGTCTTCTTCTTCCAAAGATGGATGAATGAAGGAAGGCTTGTTTTCATCTGAATATACAAAGAAGAGGATGATCCTCTTTATTTGTGAAGGGAAAGAGAGAAATGAGTTGATAAAGAAGAACACGACTTCATGAAGAAAAATCAGAGACTGATACCTAGTCTTTCCCTTTGGTATGGTAATTTTTATGTCAACAAGATCCTCCCCAGTGGAGTATTTGATGGTGGAGTCACTAGGTGCGAGCGACAATCTTCAATGGTTATGATATCGGATGCACCTTCAGAATCAAAAGCTCTCTGTCATTCTCCCAGGGAAGATATCTTCACTTTCTTCCCCGACAACGACGCAAAAAATGTTAGCACTAGAATTCACTCTCCGATTGCAAAGAGAGTAAGCCCAGTACCCATTAGTTTGTATGTCACAAATAATTTTAAAGAGGTCAAATGGGTGCAGACTCAAGATGATATTGATTTAACTCAAAAAACTGGACTGGTATGCACATGCAAGTGAGGTCTTGATCAACTTCAGTCAGTAAGTTGGATTAAAGGTGAACAGAAGGAAGACTTGGTGAGGAGAATGTAGAGGTCTTCTATGGACATTAGGTCTTCCAATAGCCTAAGGAGGAAAAAATCAAACACAGGATCCTCTTGGATTCAAATTTTCGGACTCTGAACTATATTTAAGAAACACAGTCATAACAACACAATGATAAAACATACATCACGATGCAACTACAACAACTCGACTATATCATCCATGCCCGAGCTCTTCAATGTGAGAGGGAAAAAGATAACAAAACAAACTAATTAAAACTGGTCACAATACTGCTAAAATCAAACCTTCATAACAACAACATATGACCCTCGACTGGATCCTCCATGCCTGAGTGTTCTAACACAAATTTTACAGAGAGATGGAAATAAGATGAATTATATTAAACAGGAAATCTCAAGTCCTATTACATAATATATAACTAGAGCTTTCATCAAATATCTACAATGTCGGAGCTTTGCTCAACCATCGACTATTCCAAAGTATCAAAATGACTCCATGCTAAAACCTTCAATTTGTGAAACCGTGAATCCTTGGATCTGGTGCCATGCATCCCTCTGAATCGAACGGATCTTGTTGGTTCTCGGGTTTTGGGAGGGACCTGTAGATGAGCCAAATTGCTAACATTCCTTTTGATCTTTCCATTTATGGGGGAAATGATGTTCAACCACCACTCCCCAACTTCATTAACTGTCTTTCTTAGGGTCCGAATATGCTTGAGTCAACTCGGCACCTGGAAACGTGATAACCTTACCCTGCTCTTGGCCATCTGGATCTGTGTTGGATGTTGACGAGGATCTGGCACAAACAAAATGAAAGTTGACTGGACGACGACCAGGGGGGAGGTTGTGGTGACAAAATGACAACTGAGGATACGTGGGTGTCAACATGTAGGAGCTGAGGCAGAAGAACGAGGATATGTGTTAACACCCATCATGAGGTTCTTTCCTCTTTTTGTTGCTTCTGCTTCCACATGCTTCTGTTCTTTAGAAATGTGTGCTTCTCCTCCTCTAGTGTCTTTCTTCTTCTCTGGGCATTTCCAAGACACATGCTCGGTCTTTCCACAGGCATAACACCTAATTTCACCTCCTATGTCTCTTCCTCTTCCTATAGGAAAATAGTTTCTTCCTCCAGGTTGTCCTTCCTTAGAACTTCCACCTTTCTCAAGGTGATTATGCTGCTTTCCAGCTTCATGCTTTAGTTGTTGGGACTTCTTTCTATTGGTTCCCTTACCTCTTCTTGAATTTCCTCCTCTGTTTCGTTGGCTTTGTTTTCTGGCCAATTTCTCTTCGGATTTCAAGGCTGCTTGATAAGCATCCTTGACTTTACTAATAGACATCATGTTGATCTCTTCTTGTATTTCATATCTCATTCCATTGATATATCTGTCTTTTTTTTCATCATCATTCTCTTTCTGTCTAGCCTTGATGTTCAGTCTGTAAAATTCCTCAGTGTATTCCTTCACTGATAAAATTTCTTGCCTTAGGTTATGCAGTCTTTTGAACATATTGATTTGATATTCCATCATATCCCATCTTTTAATTTTCTGCTTTCCCTTGCATCTGTGATTGGCTTGCATTTCGACCCACCATAGTGTTGCATGACCCTTCAGTCTTGTCACTGCATGATTCACCATATTATCTTCTTTGATATATTCATAATCGAATCACTTGTCCATAACACGTACCCAATCCAACAATTCTTCAACTTCTGAATTTCCTTCATACATTGGTACCTCTATTTTTTCTTTGGCTCCTATCCTTGAAACAACTTTCAATAAGCAGTCTTCTGCAACATCCTCTGCTATATCTTCTTCAACCTCTATCTCCTCACTTTCATATTCACTGATATCTCCAGTGTCTGGTGCTCTCCCATGCGTTGTTTCCATGGCATCCAGTCTCATTCTGAGTCACCTCATTTCTTCTTCCATTTCTAGATTCGCTCTGCATATTTTGGGTGGCATGATTCCACTGCTTCACCTTATGAAGTCTATAAACATAATCAAATATTGATACCACTGATGATATCAATTTATATCCTTTCTCCTTTTCCTTTTGTCGACAAACAAATTCAATCTTTGGCTCTGATGCCACCTGATGTAACCCCCCTAATCTCCCTTGGGCTACGCGACCTCCCGATCAAGGATCTTTGATTCTCTGAGCCAAATTGGCTCTCTGAAACCTTTATGGTCTCACTTTGTAATTAAACACAGGCCCTTTTGGATTTTGGTGTAGGTTCTATGATACCCACAACCTCTTCCTTCACACTTCCGAAATATCAAATTTTAGGCACTAGATCCTTTTTAATTATCCCCTTCCTTCATGTGACCTCGGGCTATGTCCTCATGTAAGCACATGATTGCGGGGTGACCAAGAGTGATTTGAGATCACACCGCTTTTCTCCCCGCGATTCATTACCAATCGCCATGTGTCCCTTTGGCAATACCATGGTTTCGATTGCGGTCCAATATTAGATTTTTAAAGTCCGAGCACTTTATATCCCCTCAATTCAACGTGACTGTTGATCTTGTGATCTCGAGCCGTGATTCTTGATCGACGGCTGAGATCTTCCCCCTTTCCTTCCTTCTCTTCGGAGCACGCGTTCTCATATTCTTACAATCTACTAACATGTGCCCCTTTCAAATCAACGGTCGTGATTTGCTTCGGAAATCCGAGCTTAGGAGTTTTCAAATCTCTACCTTCCCTTTCTCCTAGACTTATTTCATCCACATTTCACAATCTATCTACACGTGCCTCCCACAGATCGATAGCTACGATTTACTTCGTGTATTCACCTAGAGTCAATAGATTTCTACTACGTGTCCTTCTGAATCTGACGACTACGATTTACTTCGAGTCTTTACCCGGAGTCCACGAATTTCTGCCACTTGTATTTCTGAATTGGATGACTATGATTCACTTTGGGTCTTTACCCGGAGTCCACATATTTTTGTTGTGTGTCCTTTTGAATCTGACGGCTATGATTTACTTCGGGTATTTACCCAGAATCCATGGATTTCTATCATGTGCCCTTCTGAATCAGACGACTATGATTCACTTCGGATATTCGGGCTTTGGGAGTTTCAACTCCTTCACACTCACCTTATGAGTGTGTTTACCCGAAGTCAATGATATGTCGACGCGTGTCTCCCACAGATCGACAGTTGTGAATCGCTTCGTCTCTTTGGGCTTCGGGAGTTTCAACTCTTGCACACCCACCTTCTAAGCGCTTTCACTGGAAGTCTTTGATTTGTTGACACACACTTTTTGGCGATCAATGATCAGGATTTACTTCAAATCTTCGGTGATTTCACCTCCTCCTTGTCTACGAACTTTCGAAGTGCTTCTGCTCCAGAGTTGTATATCTTACGCCACCTTTCCCTCTTGATGATGAATGATCCCTAATCACTTCGGGACTTCAGGACTTCATCATTCCACTCTCTTGTATGCACCAAGAGACGTAAAGCTCATGCACTTTGTGTTGATATTATGAGAAACCCTAATGATTTGGATAATAACCCTAGAACACAAGTCATCTCAAGAGGATAATTTGTATTAGGTTATTAGCCTCCAAGAGAAGAAGTTGGCTAGAATAAATATTATATACTAAGTAAATAGGCACCCAGAATGAGAAGTCGACCCAAGAAGTTAGCCAGAATCAGTATAAATATAGGAGGCCGGTCTTCATTCTGGAAAGCATTCTTAGAACTGCAAAAGAAGCACTTGTGCACACTGCAGTTGGCCGGTTTGTGCGCAAGTCTGGAGGAGAGCTGTCGTTGCAGCTGCTGCAGCTAGCAGATTTCAGTTTTGGATTGGACTATCTCTTGGTTATGGTTTGGACTATCTGATCAGCTCTTGTTTGGTGTGCTATCCTTGGAGAAAGGTGCGGTATCCATTGTTTGTCTATCTAGCCTGGTGTTTGCTTCCAGAATGATTCTCTATTAAGGTTAAGGTGCTCGGAGGGTGGCTTCGACCTATGGTTGAGTGATAATAGTGATATTGTTGATGGTAAAATGAGCACATCCATCATATTCTAACAGTTTATGGGCCCACACCTCCATCATTTAGTCTAACCACTGGAAGGGAGCATATCCATAAGGATATTGATCTCATTGAAGAACTTCCACTAGGGTTTCTAGTAGGAGTAGTCACCAAAGCACTGCCGCTAGGGTTACTAGCAGGTGCAGTTGCATAAACCCTAATCCTCTCGTTGAGACACCTTAAGTGAAGGAATTGACCTAATTTCTAGATAGACCAGTGCACCCTAGCCTAGCACATCTCCTGGTACTCTTAGCAAGCCAAGACATCAAGTTTGAGGTTTTGGTCAAATCTAGGGTTGACCAAATCAAAGCAGCCATGACTTACTCTATGAAGTCAGAAAACAAGTTAGACAGAGCTTCTAACTTTAGAGTATGGAATAAAAGGATTGACCTCATCCTTGCCAAGAATAAAGTACTGGATATCGTGAAAGGAAAGATCGTGGAACCAAAGTTTGAAGAAGGAAAAGAGAAGGAACCATAGAACGTTGCATTTACAGAGAAGTTCAAAGACGGTGACATCAATTCCATGAGTATCATAGTGGACTCCATAAAATACCACTTGATATCCTACATCTCCCATCTTGACTCATCAAATAAGATGTACAATGCCCTGACAAACCTCTTCTCAGTCTAAAACATTGGACAAGTAATGATTCTAAAGAATGAGCTCCGTGACATGAAGATGAATAATGATGACAACATAACATCATACTTTGTGAGAATATCTCAGTTAAGAGATCAACTACAAGCTATTGAGGAGATCATTTCAGAGAAGGAATTGGTAAACATAGTACTCAATGGTCTTCCCAAGACATGGGATGCATTTGCTGCAAGCATGAACACAAAGAAGGAGTATCCTACATTTGAAGAACTTTGGACTTGCTGTGATCAAGAAGAATCAAGGATCAATGAAAAAGAGAAACCTCAAAAGAAGTATGATGATCAAGCCTTCATAACAAGATTCAAGAATTTCAGGAACAAAAGGAAGGTTGCAAGGAAGCCAAATCAAAAGAAGTATATGCCAGAAATACAATACTTCAACTGTCGAAAATATGGTCACTACAAGAATCATTGTCCCGAGCTAAAGAAAAGGAAGGAGACACATGAAGCACCAGTTTCTGAAGAAAGGAAAACCTCAAGGAAAACCAAGTAGGATAAAGCAAACTTCTTCCTCTAAAGACAAGGTAACAATATTCTTCATATTTCTTTTATATATCTTGTTTGCATAGTCTCTGTACACATCTTGTATATCTATCTCTTAGAAGATAATATATTCCAAGAAGAACTATACCTAAGGAAGAACAACAAGATAAGGATTTCTATCATTATGACTGCAAGTCAGACAAAACACATGAAAGGATGAAGTACATCAAACAAATCATGTGGAAGTTATTACATAAGTAACAAGCTCCAAGATAAGCCGAAATCAACAATCAAGAAGAAAATGGAGAAAGACTTATGACACCTTGCATAAGGCAATAAGGATGCAGACGAAAGCATGGAATCTGTTAGCTGGAGGGAGAATATTATATAAAGAAGAGCATGCATTCATACATGAAGCAAGTATTAGGAGGGAGATAATCCTATGATTCATTGAAGATGATGAAGTATATATCCATGGTAGCAGCCATGAAAAGTAGTACATGTTTAGTTCGACCTTGGAAGAAGTCTTCTTCATAGAGAAGCCTTAAAGTATCCTTGGTTGTCCATCCACATCTGTGATCCTATGATGAAATAAAGAAGTGGAATGTTTAGGGCATGGAATCTATAAGAAACTCCATGGACCCAAGAGCTAAAGAAAAACATGAGGAAGAACATGAAGATTCCAAGAAAGAAAGAGAAGCCAGAATAACCAGTCATTGTATCGAGAATCACAAGATAACTAGCTTGATATGAACTCACTAAAATCATTCAAGCAAAGGAACTGAAAGTTGTGATGAAGAACAATGTATATGAATGCAAGCATTGCAAGATCCATAACTAGAGGTTCTCCCAGATGGAGGGAGAAGACTATAATGATTACTTGTTCCAGTAAACCAAACATACCTCTACATGAGTCATTATATCATCCGCAATATCCATGGGTTGGAGTTCTACATCAGATGAATGCAAAGACTGTTCTCCAAAGAAATTGAACAAAGAGCATATGAAGAGCAACCTCAAGGCTTTGAGGTATACCAGAAAGAGACCCTTGTATGCAGATGGAAGAAGACAACTTGGTGGAGAAACTCCAATGCACAACAAAAGTGTGATGAAGACTTTCTATAACAGAGATATTATATCAGAATGGTTACTTAGAAGCTCAGGATGATGGATCACTAATCCATGAAAAAATCTCATGATGGTCGAAGAAGTACCACTTGGATATGTTCCATTTTGACCCTTGCCACGATGTTGTGAGCTAGCAGGAACTAAAGAGGAATCCAACAATGATATACTTTATTGATCAAAGCTATATGAAGCCTTCAGAGAAAACCTGTGTTCCAGAAAAACCGAAGTACATTTGAGATCAAGAATTACATTCTCCGTGATGAAGTCCAGAAAGGAGATAATGGTTCTCCAATATATATCTCCACAGATGAGTAGATAAGTAGACATTTTGGTAAAGCTTATGTCCAATATGAAAGAGTTTGCATACTCAAGATGGAGCTCGTGGAGACAAATTATTATTGAAAAAGGAAGAGATGACTCCCAGGTTGGGAGGGAGCACTAATGTGTTATTGATTTATGGACAATCATTTTTCAGTTTGAAAAATGGTCCAGGATGAGTAGTTCCTTTCTAGTTCGAAAAGTGGTTTGAGATTTATGACAGACATACATTTTCCAGTTCGGAAAATGGTCCAGATCGAATGGTCATTTTCGTAATGAAAATGGTTCGATGGATTGTTGATGTACCATAGACAATGATTTCAAATTGTGGTTAACATGGGGAATGTTCTAGGGAAGTCTCTCTTCTTGAGGGTTACTCAAGAAGACTGCCCCACCTCACTGGACAATCATTCTTTCGAAGCTCACAGTTGTGAGAAGTTTTGAAGAATGGTCAGTTTTGGAGGTTGGTGCAGGACATTCATTTCCTTAGGAAATGGTCCAGACAGTCGTTCCTTAGGGAAGATTCATTCTCTCCAGGTTGTACTTTGTTTAGTTCCATAGGAATGGCCCAGTGTGGGGAATGGTCCAGGTCCAACAACTAGGGATAGGCATTCCCTAGGGAAGACTCATTCTCTCTAGGTTTCACTTTGTTTATTGCCGGAGGAATGGCCCAGGGTGGGGAATGGTCCAGGCTCATAAATCAGGACAATTATTCTTCCTTTCTTGAGAAGAATAGTCCATATAGCTCATCATTGATGTTTGACCTTCTGAGGGAAGATGCTCTTCCAGATCTCACAAATGTGAGTGGAAGAATGACCCAGATGATTCAGTTTATATCATAACATTGTTTATGTGCAGGTTGATATCAGATGATTGTTATGAAGACTGTATGTCTCTAGATAGTAGATGTACACTACTGTAGTGGATGTGTTCCTTGTTTGTGACTATATGTCGTATGAAATCTGTGTGCTACTTGGTGTGGTAAATTGTACCATTGGATTGTAGTTGTATACTACTATGGATGAACAACAGTTGTGTTCTATTAGATGATATTGTTACGTTCCATGAAGACTATCAACAATGTTGAAAATGATTATCAACTATATGGATGATCAATGGACATATATTTCCACGACGAGGAAAATGGTTTAGGACATTTAATCTTCTAGGACATATGTTGGGATTATAAGAATGGCTCTTGTGTCCCTCTATGGAGTGAGTGACTTATCAACATCATGTCTAATTACTCCAATGAAGTATGGTTTGAGAGGCGGTTGATGAAGCTGATGGTGATGGTGTTTCTCATGATCTAGTCATGATATAATCTATAAAACTATGTTGATGCTCTAGGGTGAATGGTATGTTTGTGCTCAAGACCATTACGTAATACCTCAACTGGGAGGGAGTGTTGATATTATGGTAGTTGGGAGGTATTTACCTCCGATGTGAAACCCTAACGAGAATAGAATATTTGGGAAACAAGAAGAAACCCTAATGAGTTGGCTAATAACCACAGAATGAAGTCGACTCAAGAGATAATTTGTATTAGGTTATTATTAGCCTCCAAGAAAAATTTGGCTAGAAGAAATATTATATACTAAAATGTTGAAAATGATTATCAACTATATGGATGATCAATGGACATATATTTCCCTGACAGAAAATGGTTTAGGACATTTAATCTTCTAGGACATATGTTCGGATTATAAGAATGGCTCTTGTGTCACTCTATGGAGTGAGTGACTTATCCAACATCATGTCTAATTACTCATATGGAGTATGGTTTCGAGAGACGATGCAACTGATGAAACTGATGGTGATTATGGTACTCATGATCTAGTCATGAGATAGTCTATAAAACTATGTTGATGCTACCGGGTGAATGGTATGTTTGTGCTCAAGACCATTACCTGTAATACCTCCCTAGCTAGGAGGGAGTGTTGATATTATGGTAGTTGCGGGAGGTATTTACCTCCACGTGTAAACCTAACGAGAATAGAATATTTCGGGAAGCAAGAAGAAACCCTAATGAGTTGGCTAATAACCCTAGAAGACAAGTCGACTCAAGAAGATAATTTGTATTAGGTTATTAGCCTCCAAGAGAAGAATTTGGCTAGAAGAAATATTATATACTAAGTAAATAGGCACCCAGAATGAGAAGTCTGCCCAGGCAGTTAGCCAAAATTAGTATAAATATAGGAGGCCAGTCTTCATTCTGGCAGACATTCTCATAACTGTAGAAGCAACACTTGTGCACACTGCAGTTGGCTAGTTTGTGCGCAAGTCTGGAGGAGATTTGTCATTGCAGCTAGCATATTTCGGTTTTGGCTTGGAATATCTCTTGGTTATGGTTTGGACTATCTGATCAACTCTTTTTTGGTGTGCTATCCTTGGAGAAAGGTGCACTATCCTTTGTTTGGGTATCTAGTCTGGGGTTTGATTATGGAATGATTCTATGTCAAGGTTATGGTGCTCAGAGGGTGGATTCGACCTATGGTTGGGTGACAATAGTGATATTGTCGATGGTAAAATGAGCACATCCATCATAATATAACACTTTTCCCATATCCAACGATTTGGAACGATCCCACTCCTTCCTGGTGGATCTTGATCGATAACTCGTGAAACCTTCAAAGCCTCACTCCCTTTGAATATTTCTTCCCACTATCTCTTCTCAGCTTGATTCCTTTGAGGATTTTGATCTCCCACTCACTCCTTGCATTCTCTAGATCTCGACAAACTCAGATCGAAGGATTTATTCGAAATAAACTCTTCCTGCACTCCTTGTGCTTCTCTGTTCTAGTTCTTAGACACTTAGTCGCTCCTTGTCTCTGTGCACTCCTTTCACTTGGTCTAAGTTCCCATCATTTCTTGTGAACTCCTCTGAGTCAATTCGAGACTCTGTCGACACACTCCTTGCATACGATATGAATTCCTTGCATACGAGTTCTTATAAGAGAGACGATTGAAACTTATACAGTTCATTACAAATTCATATGATCAACCATAGATGATCATTTATGAACAAAATGAACTAAAACACACACATAATACATCATTCACTCAATCACACATCAAAATGAACACTGCCCAAGGAACTAGAACAATTATATCTATTCTATTCATCCATGAAATAAATTACATTGTATTACAGTTCTTCACTGCATCTTTCTTCTTTTCCTGTCTGCTACTCTCCTCTACTATGCTTTTCTCTTCTCTACTCTGCTCTACTCTCTAATACAATACAACAACAAAACTATCTAAGGAGTGGCTCCTCAATCTCTTCTCTATCCTGTCTGTAACCTATCCTATCAGTTTCTAGTGGTTACCTACTTTGTCCTATTACAATAACTATCAGTTATTACTGGACAAGAGATGACACTCTCTATTTGCAACTCCTTACATTCATACACGACTTTACAAACAAGATATATTTAAAAACGTCATTTCCAAAATATCTCAACAACTCTTTCTATTTTTGAGTTAAATGTTGATTTGAAATTTTTTCATGCTGAGATGTCATATCCCGACCTCCACGCTTGCTTCTTTGACTTTGAAGGTGATGCTCCTGCATCAAAATCCATGTAAAAATTATTCCCATTTTGCATGCAAATTTCCTCCTCTTCATTTCTTGCTTGAGTCACACTCTTCTCAAGGATAATTGTACTTCATCCGATGCTCTCCAATAACTATGGGATGCGACCACTCACACCCACCCTCTTACATGAGTTTAATGATTGGTCTCTCACACACTCAATCAACAAATAGAAGCTTATACATACAGATAATAATTTCAGGAATGTGGGTTGGATTAATACCCATGAATAATTCCCCCTTGGACCCCTCTCTCTTGTGGAATCATCGCCCCCCATCATTATTCATCTCTTTCATATTGTAGTAAAAAATTATTCCTTTTATTAATTAATCAATGTTCATAACATGTAATTCGGCCCCCGACCACATTATATCAATACAGGATCGTCGCCCCAATGCATCGGCTCACCAACCTAATTCACATTTATACAATTACATTATAATTCATGGGGATTAGAACTAGGGATGTTACATCCCCTCCCCCTTATTTTTTCACTATCCTCAGTGCACAAATCCTTACAGGTGTAATTTTATTTTACAATTTCAGCTACCCAACCAATAATCAACATATAGGTTCTCTTGCCCAAAATCACATGGGCATTCCAGCCTAAACAAATTGCATAGGCACTTTGGCCCCAATAATATATATACATAGGCACATATGGCCCCCAAAATCACAATACAAAGGAACCCTGGCCCGAAACATATACATAAGCCACTAGCATTCTCCTCACTAGTACATATTGGAAAAATTTCGACGTTCTATTTGTGACGTTATGGACAAAATTGGCCATACTGTCGAAAAATAGAGGAAATTTTATTTTTTTTCTCTATATTTCCCGATAATGTCGCTCTTGCGACATACTACAAAAACATGTCACTCTTGCGATGAAGGTAGGAGGATGTCGCTCTTGCGACAACATTGTATTTTCGTCTCTCTTGCGACGTTGGTGAAATATTCGTCGCACTTGCGATGTTATGGAAAATAGGTTTTCCCCATCCCAACAGTTACCTAGTATTTGACCAAGTCAACTTTGACTTGGTCAATGATCGTCGGAATTGCAACGTTATAAAATCTATAAATATGTTTCATTTTACGGATGTTGTGACAAGTTTGCTATAATAAAGACAATTCAAAAAGGGTATAAGCCGGTCTCTTGGCGAACAAAAAAAAGTATTTTTTTCAGTATATGTCTGTGGGGAAGAATGTCATAAAACATTAGAGGTGGGAAAAAAATCAAAGAGGGTGAAATGGGTGATGGTAAATGTTATTTCCCTTGCAAAAATTGTTGTACTACACGTCCTGAAAGAGTTTTAATAGAAATAGATAAAAAAAATTGTAGAAACTATGAGCACATGGACGGGGGATCAAATGAATATCGTCCTATGGTAATTAGCTATATATATTCATTATATGTTTTAATATTTATTGTATTATCAAAATTTTATATTTTTTTATACATGCACTAATTTTTCATGATTGTTTGTAATTATAAAGTTAGATTCCCCCCCTAACTTTATGCACAAAGCACCAAGTAGTAGAAGAAGTGATGTTGTACAAGATGAAGAACTTGAAGCAGATAATGAAGATCAAGTTAATGATCCCATGGAAGTAGATGAAAATAATAACATAGTTCAATATGATGGGACAAATCAAATGATCCACGACTTATTCGGTCATCCAAATGAGGATCATGGGGACAATAGTGATGGTATTTATGATCAACCTCTGATTGAAAAGGAAAATAAACGACTTTATAAAGGGTCAAGAGAAAATATTCTCTCAACTACATTGTTGCTGGTGAACTTAAAGGTTACGAATCATTTTTCGAACACTTGTATGACGCATATCCTAAGGTATGTAATAGGTTTCATCACATCTACATAAAGGTTGACTTTTCCCCATTTTTTTAGTGTTAATTAATGTGTAAAATAAAAATGAAATATTTACAATTACTATTATTTACATTAACTATTTATTTTTTATGTTTTAGATTGTTAGGTGAATTTATGTTACCCTCGTCAAATATTTTACCTCACACATATAGAGATTTACATGCCATTATGAAAGACATTGGAATGGAGTATCAAAGTATGTATGCATGTCCTGATGATCATATTATATATTATGGAAAACATGTGTCGAAAACAGAATGACTGGTATGTGATATCAGTAGATATCGAACCGATCAAGAAAAAAAATGGTCCCTCAAAAGGTTCTCCGACATATTCCCATAATTCCATGTTTGCAGTGACTGTTCAGGTGCCAACACATAACACAGTTTATGGATTACCATGAACGAAAGAGAATTGAAGATGACGTTCTTCGAATGCCTGCATATGGTTATGCATTTAAGGAAATTGTTGCAAAATGGCCAGAATTTACAAATGAACCTCGTAATGTTAGGCTTTCATTGGAAATAGATGGTGTTAATCCATTTAATCCATTTGGAGAGCTTCAGTCTGTTTACTCAGTGTGGCCTATTTTTTTTATCAAAAATAACATTCCTTCTTGGATGTCAATAAAGAGAGAGCACATAATGTTGACAATGATTATTCCAGGTATTTGTTTACAGTAATTTTTCGAATTAAAATTTTTCATTTTTCTCTTTTTTCTCATAACATCTTTTATTTATTTATTTACGTATATATACATACCATGGTAGTAATTTCGTGTAATTTCAAAAAATTAGGTAAGTACCAATTCAAATATATGAATGTGTATATCGAGCCTCTTATCAACGAGCTACTAAAGTTATGGGAGGGCATTACTATGTATGACATCTGTAAACAAATTGGGTAGAAGAGATTTCAATACACTGGAATACTTTTATGGAAAATTCATGATGCCCTAGGACTAACACATTTTTGTGGTATGTAACGTTCCATATTGCATGCTTGAATAATATATAATTAATTGAATATATCATGCATGTTGTTTAAATAATCATTTCGTATATTAATAATTCACATTAATCCATCTGTTGCAGGTCTTCAAACAAAGGGTAAATTTGCATGTCCAGTTTGTGGTCCTAAGCTGAAATCTTGTCGGTCAAAAAGTTTAGGAAAGGAGGTGTTTTATGAGTATAGACACTTCCTCTCTAAGAACCATAAGTATCATACTACTGAAAAATATCTTTTCAATGGGAAACAAGAGACTGGACTAAAACCACAAAGAATGACACCTCGCCTATGGAAGTTGGCATATGACAAAATTAATCCTCGAGGTACGCATTTTGTTTATGTATCGTAAATGGATTCATGTTTTGAAATTTTGTTTTAATTATTCATTTTATTTTACTGCATTTGATAAATAGTGTTCTGATTTTTTTGTATGCTTCATCAATGTCGTCGTCGTGAAGGTAGTAATAATGGGCTTCCACGAGGAATGAAATGTTATCCCACTCAATTCATGAGGTTGCCTTACTATAAGGACCTAAAAATAGTTCATTTATTTGATACAATTCATATCGATAAGAATGTGACATAAACATTATGGCGAATCATAGAAGGCAGGATGGATAAAGAAAAAATTGCCAAAATTTGTAATGACATTCGGGAAGCCAATCATGAAATGCAAAGTGTGATCTGATCAAATAAGGATGGAGACCAAAATAACCTTCCATGGCTATTAAAAAAGCAACAAATCAATGGTGTAAAAGAGGTCATTCAAAAAATTAAATTTCCCACAGGTTTTTGTTCAAACATAAAGAATATCTTAATGAAGAAAGGTGAATTTGGTGGGGTAAAAACACATGATTGGCATACATTCATTAAGGTAATTAATCATTTTAGTATTCATATTTATATATTGGTCGTATACATTTTTTGAGTTTTTTTATTTTTTTGTCTAGTTTTGAACAAGTAATGATTCGTTTTTATTGTTACAGTATGTTCTACCTCTATCTCCCCCAAATGACTTTGACAACAACGTCAAACAAGTTATATATGATCTTGGAAAATACATGAGGTGAGTAGCTGCAATATATATGAAAACAAAATTCAATTTTTTGTTGTACTTAATGACATGTGTTTTACTTGTAATGTAATATGTATTATGTTTTGTTGAAACATGTTATTTTGTTGTGTCATGATCTGTAGATGGTTGTCATTGAAAGAAATCCATGAAGATGATATAAAGTATTGGAAGAGAGAAATTCCTCGGCTAATGTGTGAAATGCAGAAGTATCTACCTCCAACATTTTTCAATGTACAAGAACACTACCTCATACACCAAGTTGGGGAGATTGAAATGTGTGGACTTGTACACACAAGGTCAATGTGGATGGTGGAGATGCACTTGAAATCATTGAAGGCTTTGGTTAGACAAAGCGCACGTCCTAAGGGTTATGTGGTGGAGGGATATATGTTATATGAATCCATGGTGTATATTAGTCAGTATCTTCCGAAATTAGCATCACAAGATATGCATGCAGTGGATTTCATTTGGGATGTGAACTCCATCAAAAAATTTAAAAGGGAGCAGTTGTTGGGGAAAGGTACAATAAAGAAAGTGAGAGGTAATTAAATTGTGGATATTTTTAATAAATATATTTTTTTTGTTTTTTTGTGTATATGAACATACTCATTTAATATTTATTCTTTCATCATTTATTAATATTTACCATGGTTATAACTAATATTTAATATTGGTGAATTATGATTTTCTGATCAGTCAGTTGATCAAGATTGGGATGCACTACATTTATACATTGAAAACAATATTGTCTGGATGAAGGTACAAATTGATAGATGTAAAGAACGTCATGGTGGTAGGTTATCATGGAAAGAACTGTCTGAATTGGTTAGAGAAGTTTGTCGTAATAGAGACTTCGATGTTACGTAGAGGGAAATAGATTTAACATATTGTTTGAAAGATGGAAAGGTAAGCAAATTCACCCATTTTATTCAGTTATTTTATATTATATTAATGTGACTATAGGTGTGTTTTTTTCATATTATACTTTCCAAGTTATATAAATTTGTTTATTATTAATTGACAATGCATCTTTTACATGTCTGGCATATTGCAGTTGAAACACCACAAGGCTATGTGGTGCAATGGTCATAAAATTCACATCAAATAGTTGGATGAAACCAAAAAAACTTTTGATAGTGGGATAACTATAGTATTCCAGGTCACTAATGTTTCCTCTAAGAGTGATAGACGTCCTCGAGAATTTGAAAATAGATACTATGGGTTTTTGAATGATATAATTGAGTGTGACTTTAATTCCTTCAAATTAGTTTTGTTCGATGTCAAATGATATAGGTTACGAATGCATGAACATGATGAGGAAAGAACCATTATTCAACATGCCAATGGATTTCCGATGATTAAAACAATAGTTTTTGAAAAAGAAAATTACCACTATGTTTTTCCAAGTCAATGCGAACAAGTATTTTACTCAAAGGTTCCAGGTAAGAGGGATTGGTCATTTGTTGTTAGATATGATCCAAGAGGAAGGCCAATAAAGTATATTGTATATGAAGAATATGATATTGAAGAAGAAGATGATGTAGATCTAGAGAATGAAGAATATGGGTTGACAGTTGAAGAATACAGAGAAGATGAACCAGGCGTAGGAGTTAATGCGTCAGTTCTTGATGATGATATCGATGAAGATATGCTCGAAAATGACATTGATGATGATGATGATGATGATGATATCATCAATCATTTCAACATTGTTTCTGAACCGAATGCTGATACAAATGTCAAGTTGGATGATCAAGAAGAAGATACAGAAGAAGGATGATACAAATAATGTTGCGTTGGTCGATGAGGTACATAACTAGATATTTTAATTTGTATGAATTATTCTCTTTAAATAATTTTTTATCTGGGTTAATTACATGTTTTTAAGTTTTATTTCATTTTTGTTTTGGTAGTGTCTATGCATGATTACTATGTTTCTTTTGTTTGTTTTCTATTTTATAGATTGGGTATTGGGGAATTGAGATCGATGTGAGGGGGGTGGGGGGGGAGGGGCCATATGAGCTTCCATATTCACGTGGTTTCCCTTGTTTAGTAGAGAATACATTATTCTCAAAACCAAGAGAAGTTCATTCATTCATCTTTATACTCAAAGATCACTCATAGACCCACTCTATATACTGTCTCATCTCATCCTTGTTTCGTTTTAATTTTCTAATCAGTCGAATTTTAAATGAAACAACTATTATAAGACATTGTACTAAGGACATAGTACATGATGGGAAACAATGACCTATGAATGGGGCCAACGTTGAAATTTTTTCAAAATGTTTCTGTATGCACTGAATTTTGACATGGATACTCTGTTCACATTTGACATGCACCAAAATTTGACATGGATAGTCCATTCCATGTCAAATTTCAAGATAGTTCTGACAACAATTCTATAGAAGAGAAGTTCCATGTCAAATTTCAAGATAGTTCTGACAATGATTCTATAGAAGGGAATGGTGAATGATGACAATGAGAGGTGCAACATGATGAACATTGATGTAAATGTGGATGATCTCAAAGATTATGTGGGGACATCATACATCCTTGAGTATTGAAGCCATCCCATACTGTCAAGGAATGTGTCTAGTCTAACCATGTCAAATTTTGATGCATACAGGCACATATTGAAGAAATTTCAACGTTGACCCCATTCACTGCTCATTATGCGGGTTCGGTGCATGACATTTGTGGTGGGTGAATTGAAGCTTATGCCACATCAACTCGAATTGGTAATTCAATAATCAAACCTCCTTAAGTATTATGCAGGGACATCAAACATCCTTAAGTATTGAAAACCTCCCATACCTTCAAGGCAACTATCTAGTCTAACCATGTCAAATTTCGATGCATACGAGAACAGATTGAAAAAATTTCAATGTTGGCCCCATTCACTGCTCACTGTGCAGGTTCGGTGGAAGAAATTTGTGATGGGTGTATTGGAAGGGCCATGTCAAATTTCAAGATAGTTCCGACAACAAGTCTATAGAAGGGAACAACAAATAATGACAATGAGAGGTGCATGATGAACGTTGATGCAAATGTGGATGATCTCAAATATTATGTGGGGACATCATACATACTTGAGTCTTGAAACCCTCCCATACCGTCAATGCATGTGTCTAGTCTAACCATGTCAAATTTTGATGCATACAAACACATATTGAAGAAATTTCAACATTGGCCCCATTCACTGCTCACTATGCAGGGTCGATGCATGACATTTGTGGTGGGTGAATTGAAGCTTCTGCAACATCAACTCAACTAAGTTGGTAATTCAATAATCAAACAAAGCGGTTAAATCCACTTTAACCAAGAGAATCAAGAATAGATCCACTTGAGTTAATGAAGTCAATTTATTGATGGTTCATCCATTTGGGTTGCAAGCTAGGAATCAAACCTACTAGAAATTGACATTGGCAAAGAGGAATGAAATTATGATTATTTTCAAAATTATCGAGTTTGTGTTGCTAGATTATGTTCAAAATTATCCAGTTTGTGTTGCTAGTGTTACCCCTCATTTTACATGAGGCCTACACTAGTATTTTTTCACTACTCGTGATTTGCATCACAAAGGTAGGTTTACAAGTTGATCTTTGGATGGCCTAGGGGTTTCATGGTTTTATGTCCTAGATCATGAAGGAAGATGCCCACTTATATTGGATGTTGCCTACACTTATGTTTATGCTTATTATTGAGGACACCCACATTTCTTGGATCCTTATAGCACTTTCTTTTGTTACGAATCCTCATGTGGGTGCCCCTCTTGCAAACTCACCTTGCATTGTGTTTGGGCACCCAACCTTGCCTAGGTTGTCTTGAAAAAGTTAAGTCGAAGCCACAATTGCTCCTTATCTAGCATTCAACTCATATTATTACATAGTTCTCCCTTGTGTGGCCCTTTTCATTCCTTTCATGTGGATGGGAGCACCTCTTTCCAACTCGCCTTGCGTTGTGTTTGGGCGCTCTGCCTCATTTTTGTTACGTTTCCTCTTGTGGGCACCCCTCTTGCCAACTCACCTTGCCTTGCCTTTGGGCACCCTGCCTTTTTTCGTTACGATTCCTCATGTGGGTGACCCTCTTGCAAACTCACCTTGCATTGTGTTTGGGTGCCCAACCTTGCCTGGGTCTTCTTGAAAAATTAAGTCAAAGCCAAAATTGCTCCTTATCCGACATCTGACTCATATTCTTTCCTAGTTCTCCCTTGTGTTTCCCTTTTCATTCCTTTCATGTGGGTGGGCACACTCCTTTCTAACTCGCCTTGCGTTGTGTTTGGGTGCTCTGCCTTGTTTTTGTTACATTTCCTCTTATGGGCGCCCCTCTTGCCAACTCGCTTTGCCTTGCCTTTGGGCACCCTGCCTTGTTTTTCGTTATGATTCCTCATGTGGTCGCCCCTCTTGCATGTCACTAGACATGGGAAACAATGACACAAATTAGTGCACAAATTGGTTGACACAATTTTAAAGTTTGCATCAACCTTTCTTTATTTTTCTTTTAGGTTCTACATTGTATATTTTTATATACATTACTGTATCTGTGTCATAGTTGTGATGAAAAATACCTCTTTTTTCGTTCATTGTTTAATCAAAACAATAAAAATATGTCCTTGCAATACTAGATGCGGCAACGTGTGTACTATCGAACAAATTTTAAAAGGAACAACGAAAAGACATTGTACTACGAGTACTAGACATGGGCAACAATGACCTGCGAATGGGACCAACTTTGAAAATTTTTCAAGTTGTTTATGTATGCACTGAAATTTGACATAGATATACTATTCACATGCCTTAATGATATGGGAGGGTTTCTGGACTCAAATTCGACTAACAATACACCCACGTGTTTTGGTTCTAGACTTACTAGACTTATGTCTTATGAGTAGATATCGAAACGATCAAGTAACAAAAAGGGTGCCTCGAAAGGTTCTTCGTCAAATTCCCATAATTCCATGTTTGCAACGATTGTTTAGGTGTGAAAGCATAGAATAATTTATGGATTACCATGCATGTAAAAGAAGTGGATATGGTGTTCTTCGAATGCCTGCCGTTGGTTATGCATTTAGGAAAATTGAATAAAAATGGGCATATTTCAAATATGAGCCTCGTAATGTTAGGATTTCATTGGCAGTTGACGGTGTTAATCCATTTAGAGAGATTAGGTATATTTACTCAGTGTGGCCTATTTTTGTTATCAACAACAACATTCCTCCTTGGATGTCAATAAATAGGGAGCACATAATGTTGACAATAATTGTTCCAGGTATTTGTTTACATTAAGTTTTTGAATGTAACCTTTTCATTTGTTTCGTTTTTTTCATAATATATTTAATTATATATACATATCATGGTTATAGTAATTATGTGTAATTTCAAACAATTAGGTAAGTACCAAGTTAAATATATGAATGTATATATTGAGCCTCTCATCGACGAGCTACTAAATTTATGGGCTGACATCACTATGTATGACATCTGTAAACCAATTGGGGAGAAGAAATTTAAATTCCGAGGAATACTTTTATGGACAATTCATGATGTCTCGGGACTAACAAATTTTTGTGGTATGTATAAGCCTTCTATTTCTCTTTAATACTATATAATTTTATAAATATATCATGCTGCATGTTTAATTTTTAAATAATCTCATCGTATAATTGACATTAATCCATCTGTTGCATGTCTTCAAAAAAAGGGTAAATTTGCATGTCCAGTTTGTGGTCCTAAGATGAAGTATCTTCATTCAAAAAGGGTAAATTTGCAGGTCTAGTTTGTGGTCCTAAGATGAAGTATCTTCATTCAAATTTTTTAGGAAAGGTGGTGTTTGATGAGTATAGGCACCTCCTGCCTAAGAACCATAGGTATCGTACTACCGAAAAAAATATTTTCAATGGGAAAGAAGAGACTGGTTTAAAACCACGAAGAATGACACCTCACCTATGGAGGTTTCAATATAATATAAATCATCAATGTACGCAATTTCTTTATGTATCATATATGTAATGTTTTGAATTTTTAGTTTAATAATTGAATTTATTTTACCCCATTTGATAATTATTGTTGTCATTTATTATATGCTTCATGAAGGCTACCATCATGAATTTATTAATAATGGTCTTCCACGAGGAATGAAATGTTATCCCACTCAATTCATGAGGTTTCCGTACTATGAGGAGCTAAAAATAGCTCATTTGTTTGATACAATGCATATGCTAAGTGTTTAGATACCCAAGAATCAATTGTTGGACCTATTATTAAAACTAGGTGATCTAATTAGGTGGTGGGTGCAATAGTGAAGAGTTTGCTAAAGATAAATACACAATAAAATATTTTTCAATATGATGTTTATAGGGAAGACCTTTTATATATTTCCTTACCTCCAACTTTAGAATTTTCTTACAACACATCATTTAACCACACTCTCTTTCATGCATGGGTCAATGTTAAACCATTTCTTACAATTGGATAACTTTTCCCCTTTTGTGGTAACAACTGTGTAATTTCCCCCTCTAAAATATTATGAGAATATCTATGATTTTTTATACGCATCCATGGTTGTTCAAACAAGGTAGTCTTGAAGTTCTTTCAATGCCATATAATGTTACTCCCTTATTGACTAGTATTTGAGGGTTGCAACATGTATATATAACATATCAACATCCTTAAAGGATCCTCCTCTCATGGGAAGGTCACCCCCTTTAAGAATCTCTTTTGCTTAGGTAATCCCTCAACTTGGTCATCCTTTTACATTTAGAAGGTTTCCTCCATGTGGCTAATAGATAAAGAAAAAATACCTCCAATATTGGATCTCCAAATATTATAAATCTTTCCTAAAGGATATAATGTATGATTGACCCATGCTATATTTTTCTTCATTATAGAATTTCTCATTGTGGATATGACACTATGATAGCTCATGCCAAAGGACCCTAGTTCATTGACGATGTGGGACTCTTTATAAGGCCATGTACTCACATATGCGCACCTTGTGACCTTTTTTACCAATAACCAGATCCTCCTCATTGACCTTTTTATTACCTTTCTTAGTGGATGGAATACTAGAATACTAAAGATTGACCTTTTTTTTACCTTTATTATTCAAGAGATAGTCATCCAAAGTAGTAATGTATACATGAATGTTAAGACTATACAATTATTACTTGTTGAATTTCTTATATGAAAATACAATCCAAATGAACCATTCCAAATTCTGGTGTAAGATTAGATTGGGATGTCCATGTTCAAATTCCCCATCTCATAGATCTCTCCATCTAAAGTTCATTTTTAAGAAAAATTCAAGAATGTATCTACCCATATGTGAAATGTTAGAATGTCGTACTTTCCATGTCAAAATAGAGTCACAAGAAAATTTTAATCCTCTCTAGATAAAATCATCCTTATACTAAGTTGTAAGAGTTGAAACCACCTTCTCCCTTTCTTCCCAAACTATTTGAATTAGTACAAAAGAACCACCAATCCTAAAATCACTTGAAGCAACATTCACATCATTGAGGGTGAAAAGTCTATTTATTTTGGATCTAAATTTTCCTTTAACAATTATGTATTAGGTCAATCTGTTTGAAGGTCCATCACCAATCATTGAAATCACTATATGCTTTCTTGAAATGCTTCCTCCATGCACAGTTATATTAGTTTATATGAGGCATTTTCCTTTTTTAGGCAAGGAAAATATGCTCCATGGAACCAATATTGACAATGCATGGTCCACCACATTTTTAGAGTATAAAAAACCTCTAAGCACTCAAGTTTCTATATGACTAATTTTGGAAGAAAAAATAAACCAATAACCATACATAATAAATGTGTCTTTCTTGAATATTTTTTCTATAGCCATGATTTTACTAACAAAATGCACGTCTCTAAATAATGACCTATTAAGTTTTTGTTAAAAAATTAATATCCTAGCAACATGGGAAGGAACATAATGGGATAGATGCTCATGAATCAATACTTTATTTTTTTTAATTGACTTTGAAAAGGCCCATGATATGGTCAAGTTTCCCTTCATCCTAGTCACGCTTAAGGCTCTTGATTTTGTCCCCTTGTTCCCTAGAGCCATGGAAAATATTCTTAGAAGAAATGATGTATCTCTCCATCAACATATATAAATAATAAGAAGTAGGGATAATCCATTATATTTGACAAGGAACTCTGTTGGTACTTGAAATTTATGTGATGGTAATAGAATCCTTGGTCTACTTGATCTTTCACATTATATGTTAATGTTTGATTAAATACATACCTCTCCCTAAACAAGGAATCAAGTAGTTTGATACTGGGAATTTTGATAATGATTTATTTCTCACCATTAGAGAGGAATATAAATTAATGATCAATGCAATAGACTATATTTATATATTTTATTTATACTACGAGTCCAAAATTCAATGGGCCAAAACTCAATGTCACAAAATAGGCCCTCAAGACCTTTCTGGTTGGATCACATATTGAGGTTGGATTTCTTAGGCTTCCTTTTGTGTTTTAGGCATCCTCCAAATAGATGTGGTAGATTGTCATCCAAAGAGATAAAAAGAAAAAGAAAAATTGGCACACTGAGATAATGCCCATGGTTACATTTCGTTTATGGGTCCTAAATCCCTTAATTCAACAGTAGGAACCAAACCCGCCACCGAGGCCCAATTAGACTCTGTAGTGTTTAATAATGGAATGGTTCTCTAGATATTGCGATCCGACCAATTTATCGATGGCCTTTATGTTTTCTTGTGAAGGCTCTTCCTTCAGTTCAAACTATCTCTTTTTGTATTTTCTCTTGGGTGGGACCGATATGAGATGTAAGCCAGTACAAAACAACTTGGCAACAAAAAAATGACTAAGTTCTAACTACTGGGGAAGAGGCTGAACTTGGGATAACCCGATGCTCAAGCATGTAGACAACAATTTTATACCACATGCCTAGTACTAATACATTAACCATATGAGCATCCAATTACTGTCCAAGAAACTAATTACCATAAAGAAAACACATATGCGATAAGACAATGGAAAGAAAAATAATTCACCTACTTAATCATCCATCACATAATAACACCATGATTCATCTTCATCATTAAAGTAAAGAACAACAAAATATTGCACCAGATAACTTGACAATAGATTAAATAGCTCTTACTCATTACAACATCATTCATGAAACGAGATAGGAAATAGTTCTTCTCCACGTCCAATCACTTGCATTTGATGAAAATAATTTTGTCTCTGGTCCAGAAGGACTTCTCTATTAACGGTAGCTCAGAAATGATTCTTGACAAAACCAAAACAAAATATTTTCTTGCAACAACCATCGACCTTTAACTAATTGTTCGATGCTCTTATTTATAATGTAAAATTAACTAAAAATAACAGCTAAGTGTAGTTTAAACAAACAAAAAAACTCGCCACATAGTGTTCTCTCCTAACAATTTTCCAACAGTCGTCTCAAGATATCCCTTCGAAAGGGTGACTTTTCTCATACTCCGATTAACTGATAAACAACTCCTCGGGGGTTTGGGCCCATGGAAATCTGTGTTTTTCCATCGAAGCCGCGTAAATTCCTCTGACCTCCACCGCATGCGCTCAATATTTCACTAGACTAGTGTTTAACTGTTGTAGCATAGTTCGAGCTCTAATCGGATGTTCCATAAATCTTTTCACTTGTCCTAGCGTTGTGTCGGTTACCTTCTCTATCTCTTCGGCCCATACTAAATATTGCTTGGTATGGGATTCGACTATGTCTCAAAAGTCGACGAAGTCATCGGGGGTGCCGAACTGTAGGAGTCTGATATCCTTCATCGCCTGTTGATCTTAGGATTCACTTTCTCTCGTATTTCTTAGCGAAGTTACGAAGCTGATTTTTCTCTACAGTCGGAGGGATATTTCTTGGAAATTGGAATTAAAATCATTTAGAAGTTGCTTACAGAATAATACTCAACAATATATATGAGAAGCGTAAACGGGAAGAAAATGAAATGATGCATACTTGTAAATCTCGCTAAGTCTAGTTGTTTGATACTTACGTGATCTCTGCAACCTTTTGGATTACCTGCACCATCTCTGTTAGTGCCACCATTTTTCTTCAGTTAGGGTGGGTTACATCCGTGTGTCATAGCATGATAGATCATGTACAGAAAACATGAGAGTCAAAGTCACGCCAGTGGTCGATTGGCCCTTGGGGTCGGGAAAGGATGTCAGAACTGAACATGTGCCACAAGTACGAGTAAGTTCCAAAAATATTAGATACTGTGATAAGAGAAGTCGTTAAAGCTTCAAAGAGAGGCAGGTTGCTTAAACATAAGTTGCATCAACAAGTGCATCAACCATCATTAGCTCATTATGGAGGTTGGGGGAATTGAAAGGAATCAAGATGATCGTACCACACATCCTCCATAATTCTTATCGACTGCATATCACACGCCTCGGATCATGTCGTCGCAAGGATGTGACACAACAATTATTTTAAAACATCATGTCGCAAGGAATTCGGTGTCCCCTGGTACGTTTCGGCTCGTTGCCCCACTCTGTTATAAATTCTAGAGGTTTTGTAAGCGTTCTACTCACCAACCTATCTTGTGTGCCATTGGTAACTTGTCTCGTGAGCTCACTTCGATCAAATTATTTGCATTGGGCCTTTGTCAAGACATCCACGGATAAGGTGGATACATTGTCACACCATGGGATCTCCTCAAAACACAAGATGAGGCCTACGAGGTAGTTGAAGTTCCAGGATTGAGCCACAAAATGCCTAGGACTCATTCTTGTTCGCAGCGGGTGTTCCCGAGGCTTCAAAGGGAGATTCCTACCTTTGCGTGGAAACAATGGTATCACCCCGTGCTAAGGCCGAAGTGGAGGAAGTTGCGTTGGAAGGACACAAGTTGGAAGTCACGCTTCCTCAACAACAGATACTGTGGAGGAGAGGAAGGCCTAGGAAGAATAAAGAGGTGGGAGGGAAAAACAAAATCCCAATGAGTCGCATGCACGATCAGCTGCTAAGGAATTCCTAATGCGCACTATTCAACTAGAGCTGGTCGAAACCACAAGTTGAGGAAGTGGAATCCAAATGAGAAGGACAAAAGCCTCAGGTTCTAGCATTCGAGCACCTAGCCAACAACTACATCAGGCACAACTTACCATAGCTGAACTCTACCAGGAAAATATAGAACTATGATGGCAGTTGGTGGAAAAGACCCTTAAGGTGGTAGCCACTCAAGGTTGTGAAGGGAACACAACCTAGCTCAAGAGTAAACTTCGAGAGGCACAAGATACGATCATGCAGTTGCATGAGGTGCAAAGAGTGTTGGAAGAACAAAAGATGAAAACCCCTCAAGGAGCACGAAGTAGTCGAGAAGAAATTTTGCACGCATAAGAGGCATGATTGGCGAACTCTTTTTACATTCTCAGACACGACGCATAACTTTGATAATTTTCCCTTTTGTAAGGAGATTTTCATTTTCTTAATGTAACCGGGTTGGTTGGCCAAAAGGTGTAGACAATGTCTACTGTATGTAGCCTGATCTTGATGACAATCTAATATATATATAAAGTCTCGAAATTTTGATGAACGGGCTCTGGTTATTGCGATTGAATGCATCATATTCTTGTTTGTCTATGAACTCCCTGTGTGTTTGGTCCACATATTTTCCTGTCTTATTTGGAATGTACTTTTACGTTATTCAGACAAACCATACTTCTTCTCAGGCAACCTAGAATTCATGATTAGTGGTACCATCACAACATAACTGGTTTGGTACATATGACATAGAAGACCGATGACCTAGCTTGCGGGTAATAGTTAGGTTTAGGACTTTGTTCAAAATGCACGATCTGAGCTAAACCTGGGACTGTCGATTCCGAAAAGACACTGGGGAATCGATGCTCGAGGGTAAAATTATTATGTTCTCTATGGGTTTACTTTATCAAAAATTCACCAATGTCGAAATGGTTTGGGAATCGACCATCGACAATTCCTTTAATTCTTTGCTAACATTTAATCCCTTTTCCCTTCACTGATGCCAAATGAAATCGGTTATCTGTGACTTCCTTGTGTAATTCTCGTCGCAAAAGAAAACTCCATTCTGTCGACACTGACGAAGATCGATGACTGACGACCTCGGTTTTCTAGGGTGATTTTCTTTCATCTTCAATTCTTCCGGGTGCCGAATTTTAGACTCATTGGGTGAAATGCTTTAGTGGTTGATTCTTTAATTAAATGTTAGTCCTTTTAAGTTATGATGGTTTTCACATGTCCAAGCAGGATTTTAAAGACTTAATGAGAAATAAAAAATGATAAGCAAAGGAAACATTTTTCATACTGAAGTCGAATTAGACAATGGAAAAAGATTAAGTGGTACCCAAAAAGTAAAATTTGACATAGACATTTTAGTGTGTGTTGAGTGCTCAAGAAATGACGATTCACTGGGCGAAAGTAGAATCTTTGTTCTTCCTTTATGCTCGACTGATACAAAAGCTAGTGGAGAACCTTACTAGTTTTAAATCAGAGCCTCTTTTACCCTTACATTTTAAATCCTTCGGTTGATGCTTTCAGCCCTGCCCGTGGGGTTTTCAACCTTTATTCCTCCTTCGTTTCCTATAACCCTGACTCATGCCCTTTTGACAAAAATATAGTAAAGTATTCACTGGCCTGAAGCCTTTAGTTACCTTTAATCATTTTCTATGGTGTTTCTCTACCGCCAGTGAGCATCCATAGCCCTGACGGAGTCACCCCGACATCACAGACTTTGCTTCGCTGCCAGCGAGCATCCATAACCCTGACGGAGATATCTACATACCCTCTCCTACTGTTCACTCTGTTCATGATATCAATTTTATTTTGACATGATGCCCTCAATGAGTGGGAGAGGATGATGTCTGTTTATTTTTCAAAGTGAGATGGTTAAGGTGGATCCTTTACTAGATTTGTCTTTGGGGTTCATGTAGTCCTTTCTAGCTTTCATTCTTTCCCTTAAGGTCTTACCGAACCACTAAGAAGACACTTCAGACATTTCTCCAAAGTTGTTCATTTGTGCAGGTTAGATAGAGGACTCTTCAAAGCAACCACAAGTTCCTCAATGTTTCTTTTGTTTGTATGTGAGGGCTTGGCCATTTACTGGGAGGGCGTCAGGTTCCCCCCTCAGATTCTGTAACCGATAAGTGCCTGCCCAAATCTTCTCAGCCACTTGGAAAGGTCCAAGACACAGATTTTGAAACTTAGAATGATTCCCTTTTGGCTCATTTTCTCTATCCCATTTTAGGACTAAGTCTCCTACTTCAAAATGTTTCTCTTTAGCCTTATTCTTATCAAACCATCTTTTCACTATCTCTTGGTGAGCTAGAAATTTTGAATTAGCCTTTTATCTCTCTTCTTCTAGCATGAGAAGAGTATCAATTCTTTGTTGTATGACCGATGAGGGTTCCCCGTTGGAAACTTGGGCTATTTGAAGAGATGGAAGATAAAACCCATTTGGGAGAATGGCTTCTTGCCCATAAACTAGAAAGTACAGGGAATTTCCTATAGCTTCCTTGGGTGTGACCCTATCGGCCCACAAAGTGTTATGGAGTAGATTATACCAATTCCTTTGGTTGTCTGCAACCATCTTCTTTAATATTCTCACTAGGTTTTTATTAGTTGATTCTTCCACCCTGTTTCCCTGTGGATAATAATTTGCAGAGTAACTAATTATGATTCCTTTGTCCAGAGAAAACTCTGTCAATAGAGTGGAAGAAAAATAAGCTGCATTATCAAAAACTAGAACAGAAGGGACGCCAAACCTTGTGATCAACTGTTGTTCTATGAATTGGATCACCACCTTCTCATTTACATGATTCAGAGGGATGGCCTCTACCCACTTCGTGAAATAATTGGTGGAAGTAAGTATATACTTGTGTTGTTTCAAAGAATTGGGTGTAATTTCTCCTCTGATATCCAACCCTAATTGCTCAAAAGGCCTAGAGACAGTCATTGGTTGGAGTGGGACTACTGCTCTCTTCTCCCTCGCAATGCTTATTTGATAAGTTTTACAATTCCTAGCGTAGGTGTGGGTGTCTTTGAACAAGGTGGGCCAATAATAGCCAACTCTTAGTATCTTATGAGTGGTGGTGTTTCCTACGAAATGTCCACCAGCAGGGCCATCATGGAACTTCTTCAAAACTTTATCTGTGTCTTCACATTCAAGACATATTAAGAGTACCCCATCATAATTAATCCAAAAGAGTACCAAATTTATGAGGCGATATTGTGTAGACTTTAACCTGAGAGCTCTCCTTTCCCTAGGGTTGAGATTTTATAGACAAGTCCCATGGTGTAGGAGATAAGTTAAATTCTCATACCAAGACTCTAGCCCTGGGGAAATGTATGAATTTCACCACACCATAATGCCATTTCATTATCCCATCCAGAATCTTCATTTACTTGGTCCTGGGCTTCAGTTGTGAGTTTGCACAACCCTTTCCCTTTAACTAGTTTGCAGGTTTTATATCTAGATCAAATTCTTGGACCACTACCATCTAGTTCCCTCTTCTTTCCCCCATCTCTTGTTGAGTAAACAAGAATCAGACCACAGGGTGAGGCACAATCACTTTGGTGTGGTTCTTGAGGATGTAACACCTGAAGTGCTTTACTGCCTTATATACCGCATATGCCTGTTTATCAACAACATGATAATTAAGTTCGTATCCCTGGAGATTAGTGCTCATGAACGACACCAGAGCCTCGTTGTTGTCATCATCCTTCTGAGTCAATACTGCAGCTAACCACTGACTGGAGGTGAAAGTATAGAGGAATAAATCCCTATTGAAATCAGGACTTCGTAACATGGGGGCCTTGGATATAGAAGTTTTAATATTGATAAAATCATCCTTCCGTTCATCATCCCACTTAAATTTGTCATCTTTGTGAATAATCTTTTGTAAGGGTTTGATAGTTTCCGCGAAATCGGGAGTGAATTTCCTCACGAAATTGATTTTCCTGAAAAAAGACTGCATAGATTTCTTGTTGTGAGGCAAAGGGAGTTGAGCTATGGCCTTAATCCTTTCTAGGTCAATGCGAATGCCTTCTTGAGATATAATGTGGCCTAACAGCTTACCTTCCTCGATGCCGAAAATATTTTTCTTGGGATTTAAGGATATAATGTATCTCCTACACCTTTAAAAAATCTGAGTTAAGTGTTGGATGTGCTCTTCTCTATTATTTGAATACACAATTACATCATCCAGATACACTACCACACACTTGTTGACTAGTCCCTGAAACGCTACGTCCATTGCCCTTTGGAAGGTTTCCCCTACGTTGATTAACCCAAATGGCATGCATTTATAAGCGAAGGTTCCCCACGTGGTTTGGAAGGTAGTTTTCAAACGATCTTCCTATGAAACCAAGAATTGGTTGTAACCTAAGAAACCATCCAATAGAGAGAAAATCTCTGAGCCAGACATGGTCTACAAGAGTTGCTCCATTCCCAGGACTGGGTAATTTTCCTTTTTTGAAGCTATGTTGAGGTTCCTAAAATATATGCATAAGCGAATTTCTCCACACTTTTTTCTCACAGGAACCAGATTTGCTACCCACGTGGAATTCCATATGGAAGATGATCTTGGCATCTAAAATTTTCTTTAATTCCTGATACATGAGAGGTTCCAGGTATGTGCGATACTTTCAGAGCTTCTGTTGGAAGATGTTCACCTCAGATTTTAATGGTATAGTGTGTTGAATGATACATGTGTCATAAGTTTTTAGATCTTGGTAGGACCATGCGAAGACATATTTATATTTTATGAACAGTTTGAAATAAGATTTTGTTTCCTCTTTAGATATATTCTTGTCGAGATTCACATTCTTTTTCTTTTCCAGGGTTCCGAGATTTATAGTTTCATGCAGGGGACAGGAGCTACCGGTCTTTGCATTTTTAGGCCCCCTAAATCATTCTTTCAGGTCAAATATATTTTCCAAATTAGCTACCCCTTTCAGGATGGTGTGAGATTTCGATTTGTCAGTAGGTTGGCCTGTCCAAGGATTGGTTTTTGTCGATTTCTCCTAGAATACTTCATCGTTAATGGAAAAATCTTTGAAATTGTCTTGGTTAGTTAGGAAGTTTATGATCTGTTCATCCCCTTCAAAGACTTTCCAATTAGAAATGTTGTTAGGCACCGATGGTTTGTAGAGTAGTTCCACAGTGAATCAAGAGGCTTCATAATCTTCTAGAGGTGACAACCTTGAAGCAGGTGTGGCCAAGGAATTAGGAAGAATACTATTTTCTCTAGGGATCGCAGTGATATTGAAAGCTTCAAAATGCTCTATTAACCTATGTACTTCCTGCTGATAATTATTTAGGTGCAGGGAATTTCAATGTATAATAATCCTTACTTGTCTAATGATTATATTTGAGTATCCAAAAACTTTCAATTCTTTGACATTTAAGTCTATGAATTTCTTTAACCCATGTACTAGAGCTTCATAGTCGACGGTGTTATTGGTGCATTCGAATTCTATTCTACATGATAGGAAATGACGTTTACCTTTTGGATCAATGAGGATGCACCCTACCCCTGATCCTTCCTATGATTTATATCCATAAAATTATATGGTCCAAATTTTTGAACGACAATCGCCCTTTTCCTCTTTCTTATTACTTTCTTGCTCCTCTATCTTTTGTTTCGTAATATCCCGCACAGGGTCTTGATGGAAGAGGGTGTCCTCTATCGGTATCAGCGATATCTTTTGAAAACATATTTCATAGATTTGAGTGAGAGGGACATCGGATAAGAGGGGAGAAAAATTCCTGAAGTGGGAATCACAGGAATAATTGCCCAGCACAGGGAAATTTGTGGATGAGGGTTCGTACATGGTTTCTAGATCAGTTACTGTATGTTTCAGGTATCTCTCCCTATCGATTCTAATCATATTCTTGTATCCCTTCAGTGGTAGCCAAAGGTGTTCCCAATATGTACTAAAGTACCCATTTAACTTCTCAGACCAATATCGACTTAGTAATAACCCATAGGCCTTTGGGATGTCTACTACAATGATGTCAATCACTTGCACAAACTTAGGATGGGTTTCTATCCCGATCATTACATCTATGAGTTCCCCATTGACTTTGAACTGGGTTTTGTCTAGTTGTATCACATGTTTATCGCTCTTGAGGGGAACGACATTGGAAGATGCTCCCAAATATACCAAACAATTGTGGAGGTTCCTGTTGAAGACTTCAAACGTTAAGATAAACGGTGGGACAAAATGTTTTCCCTTCTTATCTTCTAAGCATATATTCATAGTTCGTTTATTTACTAGATCTGTGGAAGTTAGATTTATTTGTTGCTCATTACTTGTCGTAGGGTGTTCTACTTTCTCAAAAATTCGTCGATGAAGAAATGCTTCGGGAATTGACCATCGACGATTCTTTTATTTATTTGTTAACGTTTACTCCCTTTTCCTTTCTCTGATGCCGAATGAAATCGGCTATCGATGGCTTCCTTTTGTAATGCTTGTCGTGAAAGAAAACTCCATTCTACTGATGTGGACGAAGATTGACGATTGGCGACCTCAGTTTTCTCGAGTGATTTTCTTTCATCTTCAATTCTTTCGGGTGTCAAATTTTGGACTCGTTAGGTGAAATGCTTTAGTGGTTGATTCTTTAATTAAATGTTAGTATTTTTAAGTTATGATGGTTTTCACATGTCCAAGTAGGCTTTTAAAGACTTAATGAGAATCAAAAAATGATAAGCAAAGGCAACATTTTTCATACTGAAGTCGAATTAGACAATGCCAAAAGATTAATTGGTACCCAAAAAGTAAAAGTTGACATAGAATTTTTAGGGTGTGTTGAGTTCTCAACAAATGGTGATTCACTGGGAAAAAACATAATCTATGTTCTTCCTTCATGCTCAGATGATACGAAATATGGTGAAGAACCTTACTGGTTTAAAATCAGAGCCTCTTTTACCCTTACATTTGAAATCCTTCGGTTGATTCTTCTGGTCCTGCTCGTGGGTTTTTTAACCTTTATTCCTCCTTCATTTTATGTAACCCTAACTCATGCCCTTTTTGACAAAAATATAGTAAAGTATTCACTGGGCTGAAGCCTTTAGTTACCTTTAATCATTTTCTATGGTGTTTCTCCGCTGCCACCGAGCATCCATAGCCCTGGTGGAGTCACCCCAACATCACAGACCTTGCTCCACTGCTAGCGAGTGTCCATAGCCCCAATGGAGATATCTGCATACCCTCTCCTACTATTCACTCTTTTGATAATATCAATTTTATTTCAGCATGATGCCCTGAGCAAGTGGGAGAAGATGATGTATTTTTATTTTTCAAAGTGATATGGTTAAGGTGGATCCCTTACTAGCTTTGTCTTCGAGGTTCATGTAGTCCTTTACAGCTTTCATTCTTTCCCTTAAGGTCTTACCGAACCACTAAGAAGACACTTCAGACATTTCTCCGAAGTTGTTCATTTGCACAAGTTAGATAGAGGACTCTTCAAAGCAACTGCAAGTTCCTCAACGCTTCTTGTGTTTGTATGTGAGCGATGAGTTAGGAATAGAGTTCGCTATGTCGCATGATTTAAGGTCGACCATTGTCTTGCTAAACACAACTTTCAAAAGACCAAAAACATAGAAAACTAAAAGAAAACAACAAAAATGCATTTCACAATCATGAAAACACTCATACAAAACAAAACCATATTTTTTATTTATTTTTTATTTTTTATTATTGGAAATATTGTTTGAGGGATTGGCCATTTAATGGGAGGGCGTCAGGTTCCCCTCTCAGATTTTGTAACTGATAAGTGCATTCCCCAATCTTCTCAGCCACCTGGAAAGGTCCAAGCCACAAATTTTGAAACTTAGAATGCTTCCCTTTTGGCTCATTTTCTCTGTCCCATTTTAGGACTAAGTCTCCTACTTAAAAAAATTTCTCTTTATCCTTATTCTTATCAAACCATATTTTCATTATCTATTGGTGAGCTAGAAATTTTGACTTATCCTTTTCTCTCTCTTCTTCTAGCATGAGCAAAGTATCAATTCTTTGTTGTATGACCGATGAGGGTTCCCCGCTGGAATCTTGGTCTAGTTAAAGAGATGGAAGATAAAGCCCATTTGGGAGAATGGATTCCTGTCTGTAAACCAGAAATTATGGGTAATTTCCTATAGCTTCCTTGGGTGTGACCCTATCGGCCCACATAGTGTTATGGAGTAGATTATTCCAATTCCTTTGGTTGCCTGCAACCGTCTTCTTTAATATTCTCAATAGGTTCTTATTAGTTGATTATGCCACCCTGTTTCCTCGTGGATAATAATTTGCAGAGTACTTAATTATGACCTTTGTCCAGAGAAAACTTTGTCAATAGAGTGGAAGAAACATAAGTTGCATTATAAAAAACTAGAACAGAAGGGACACCAAACCTTTTGATCAGTTGTTGTTCTATGAATTGGATCACCACCTTCTCATTTACATGAGTCAGAGGGATGGCCTCTTCCCACTTTGTGAAATAATCGATGACATTAAGTATATACTTGTGTTGTTTTGAAGAACTCGGTGTAAATTCTCCTATGATATCCAACCCTAATTGCTCAAAAGGCCTAGAGATAGTCATTGGTTGGAGTAGGACTGTTGCTCTCTTCTCCCTCCCAACACGTATTTGACAAGTTTTACAGTTCCTAGCGTAGGTGTGGGCGTATTTGAACAAGGTGGGCCAATAATAGCCATCTCTTAGTATCTTATGAGTGGTGGTGTTTCCTGCGAAATGTCCATAGGCAGGGCCATCATGGAGCTCCTTCAAAACTTTGTCTACATCTTCATGTTAGAGACATATTAAGAGTACCCAATCATAATTAATTCGAAAGAGTACTGAATTTATGAGGCAATATTGTGCAGACTTTAACCTAAGAGCTCTCCTTTCGCTAGGGTTGAGATTTTCTGGAAAAGTCCCATGGTGTAGGAGATAATTTAAATTCTCATACCAAGACTCTATCCCTAGGGAAATGTATGAATCTTGACCACACCATAATTCCATTTAATTCTCCCGTCCAGAATCTTCATTTACTTGGTCCTAGGCTTCAACTAGGAGTTTGCACAACCCTTTCCCTTTAACTAGTTTGCAGGTTTTATATCTAGATCAAATTCTTGGACCACTACCATCCAATTCCCTCTTCTTTCCCCCATCTCTTGTTGAGTAAACAAGGATCGGACCATAGGGTGAGGCACAACCACTTTGGTGTGGTTCTTGAGGATGTAAGACCTGAAGTGATTTACTACCTTATATACTGCATAGGCTTGTTTATCAACAACAGGATAAATAAGTTCGGCTCCCTGGAGAATGGTGCTCATGAACGATACCGAAGCCTCATTGTTGTCATCATCCTTTTGATTCAATACTGCAACTAATGACTGGTCAGAGGTGAAAGTATAGAGGAATAAATCCCTGTTGAAATTGGGACTTCGTAACATGTGGGCCTTGGATATAGAAGTTTTAATACTGTTGAAAGCATCCTTTCGTTCATCATCCCACTTAAATTCTACATCTTTGTGAATCATCTTTTGTAAGGGTTTGATAGTTTCCGCGAAATCGGGAGTGAATTTCCTCACAAAATTGATTTTCCTGAAAAAAGACTGCATAGCTTTCTTATTGTGAGGAAAATGGATTTGAGCTATGGCCTTAATCCTTTATAGGTATATGCAAATACTTCTTGAGATATAATGTGGCCTAGCATCTTAACTTCCTCAACACCGAAAATAGTTTTCTTGGGATTTAAGGATATACCGTATCTCCTACACCTTTCAAATATCTGAGTTAAGTGTTGGATGTGCTCTTCTCTGTTCTTTGAATACACAGTTATGTCATCTAGATACACTACCATACACTTGTTGATTAGTCCCCAAAACACTACATCGATTTCCCTTTGGAAGGTTTCCCCTATGTTGATTAACCCAAAGGGCATGCATTTATAAGCAAAGTTTCCCCACTTGGTTTGAAAGGTATTTTTCAAATGATCTTCCTGTAAAACCAAGACTTGGTTGTAACTTGAGAAACCATCCAGTAGAGAGAAAATCTCTTATCCAGACGCGGTCTGCAGGAGTTGCTCCATTGGAGGGACTGGGTAATTTTCCTTTACTGAAGCTCTATTGAGGTTCCTAAAATCTACGCATAAGCGAATTTCTCCAGACTTTTTTCTCACAGGAACCAGATTTGCTACCCACACGGAATGCCTAACCAAGAAGATGATCTTGGCATCTAAATGTTTCTTTAATTTCTCATACATGATAGGTTCTAGGGATGGGTGATACTTTCAGAGCTTCTGTTGGAAGGGTTTCACCTCAGGTTTTAACGGTATAGTGTGTTGAATGATACATGCGTCATAATTTTTCAGATCTCAGTAGGACCATGTGAAGACATCTTGATATTGTCTGAACAGTTTGAGATAAGATTTTATTTCCTCTTTAGATATAGTATTTCCGAGATTCACATTCTTTGGGTTTTCCGGGGTTTTTATATTTATAGTTTCATGCAGAGGACAACAACTACAGGTCTTTGCCTTTTTAGGCCCCCTAAATTGTTCTTTAAGGTCAAACATATTTCCAAATTAGATATCCCTTCCAGGATGGTGTGAGATTTCTATCTATCAGTAGGTTGACCTATCCGAGGATCGGTTTCTGTCAATTGCTCATGGAATACTTCATCGTTAATGGCCAAATATTTGAAATTGTCTTGGTTAGTCAGGAAGTTTATGATCTATTCATCCCCTTCAAAGACCTTCCAATTAGAAATGTTATTAGGCATCTATGGTTTGTAGAGTAGTTCCATAGTGAATCGGGAGGCTTCATAATATTCTAGAGGTAACAGCCTTGAAGCAACTGTGGCCAAGGAATCATCAAGGATATTCTTTGCTCTGGGGATCGCGGTGATATTAAAATCTTCAAAATGCTCTATTAACCTATGTACTTCCTACTGATAATTCTTTAGGTGTGGGGAATTGCAATGTATAGTATTCCTTACTTGTCTAACGATAATCTCTGAGTCTCCAAAAAATTTCAATTCTTTGACGATTAAGTCTATGGATTTCTTTAACCCTTGTACTAGAGCTTCATACTCAGTGGTGTTATTGGTGCATTTGAATTCAAGTCTACAGAACATGAAATGACGTTTACCTTTTGGATCAATGAGGATGCACCCTTCTCCTAATCCTTCCTGTGATTTAGATCCATCAAAGTATATGGTCCAAATTTTTGAACGACATTCACCCTTTTCCTCTTTCTTATTACTTTATTTCTCCTTTATATTTTGTTCTGTAATATCTAGAATAGGGTCTTGACAGAAGAGGGTGTCCTCTGTCAGTATCGACGATATCTCTTGAAAAATCGTTTCAGAGTTTTGAGTGAGAGGGACATCAGATAAGAGAGGAGAAAAGTTCTTGAAGTGGGAATCGCAGGAATAATTGCCCAGCACAGGGAAATCTACAGATGAGGGTTCGTTCAAGGTTTCTAGATCAATGACTATATGTTTCAAGTATCTCTCCCTATTGATTATGATCATATTGTTGTATCCCTTTAGTGGTAGCCAAAGGTGTGACCAGTCTTTACTAAAGTACCTGTTTTAACTTCTCAGACCAATCTTGACTTAGTAACAACCCATAGGCCTCTGGGATGCCTACTACAATGATGTCAAGCACTTGCATGAATTTAGGATATGTCGTTATCCTGATCATTACATCTCTGAGTCCCCCCATGAATTTGATCTGGGTTATGTCTAGTTTTATCACATGTTTATCGCTCTCTAGAGGAACGACAATTATTTTTTTGCAAATAGATAAGGCCATATCGTTGGAAGATGCTCCCGAATCTACCAAACAATTGTGGAGGTTCTTGTTGAAGACATCAAACGTTAAGAGAAATGATGGTACAAAAGGTTTTCCCTTCTTATATTCTCAACAGGTATTCACAGTTGGTTTATTTACAAGATTTGTGGAAGTTAGATTTATTTGCTTCTCATTGCTTGTCGTGGGGTGTTCTACTGATTTCAACGCTTGTAGCAGGAAATATTTTTGCTGAGGGATTCTGCGTATGTCCATAACCGATATATTATCCTTCAAATTCTTCAGATATTCAACTATGTTGTACTCCAGTTTGTGAGATTATCGCATATGGATGCTAATAGGGTTCTTATGGGGAGAAAAAGGTTCTTTTGGGTGATCGAGATTTGACCTTTCCCCTGACGTTTGAGTGGTAGTAGGACCCTTTGAGATAGCAGGACCTTTACTTCTAGTTTTCATGATCGAGATCTCTGCAGGTGGTTCTTGAACCTGAAATAGGTCATCGGAAGGTATAATTAGGTCAGGATCCCATATCAGCATGGTTGTATCTTCTGGTGGGTCAATCTCTTCCTGATCAACAATATTAATAACTGAACTGCTTGGTTGTTCATGTTGATACTGAGAGGGGGGTGAATCAGTATCAAGTACAATTTAAAAACCTTTTTCAACTTATACTTAAACCATTCAAATATATCTAATGAGCAATGAACAATAGTATAAGAGTTACACCAATACACCATAATACACCATGCACAATATATGAGAAATAATCAATAGTTTTGTTCAGGGAAGTAATTACTTCCAAGGTAGCTTCTTTAAATGTAAAGGGAGGGATAAACCTCCAAGGAAGATACAATCCTCAATATCAAGAGAGTTGAACTCTCCATCCTTTCCCCTTCCTTCCACCCAAGAATATATGAGAGATAATAAAACTTTACATTGAATGATCACCATCAATAATCATCACATAGAACCTGATAATGAATCCTGAACTTCTTCAATTCTACAATTATTCCAATTCTTGGAGTACTTTGATCGGGTGGATATCGGTGGCCACCACCTTTCCAAATGGCTCAAAGCAGTTTTCTACAACCATTTTGGTAATTTACTATTTTTAGGGTTTTAACTTCCGGGGCCATTTTGAGGGGTCCAAATGAAGGTTTTAGTCGAGGTTCTCAACAAACTGTCTGCACTAAAACGAGTCAGTATGCAAAGATTTACAATGGGGAAGTTGATGTACTCACTTGCAAATGGGGCCCACATTACTTTTGAGCTTCATCTCCTAGGGTTGGGTTTTGGATGTCTAGGACTTTTGCGGCATTCCGTTTATTGTAAAAGCCTTGAGCCTCATTGTAATCATCTTCTTGCGAATGCAAAAGTAGCTAATGCATCTCTTTCTCAGAGATAGAAACACCATTCTAGTGAGTTTTTCACCCTGTATTTTTACAGTCTGTGCATTTCTTTCATTAATAGAAATGGGTGTAGTTTTGTATATGTGTTTATGGTTGCATCTCGATACATTTCTATTATATTATTGAGAAGATCTGCAATATCTCTGTGCATTTCTTTTGTTATATCTCTGCCACTCTCATTTCGTGCCAAAAATAATCCAGATATTTGCTTCCAGTCCTGTGAATATTACTCAATGTATTCTCTGAAACTCCTCAATTTTCACTCCTTGAATCCTCCCAAAAGAGGTTATAGAAATAATGGTAGAATTTATTTATTTACAGTGCAATTTCAAACGATCAACTTGTACAGCATGCCCGTGCTCAATATTTAACATCCAATTCTGAAACTCACACAAAGAAACTACAGTCCTTATATGCTTTCTAATGGAAGTGGTCCCACTTCATTTGGATTATATGAAGAAGTTATGACTATTTTACCGTAACACCATTTTATTGACTATCTTCAGGACTGGTCACAAATATCTTCCATGAGTGTATCTCCATAATTATAGCGAATCAAGAGCTGGAATTTTTACTAGAAGTACCTTTCTATGTCTTCTCAATACCATAGCGATTTCACCATCTGAATCATTCTAGAAAAAATTAATAGAAAAATTCTAAGATGACTTTGAAAATAACATACCTTAGAACACATCACCAAAGACTTCATCCTCCCTTGAAATTAGGCCTTCTTTTCTTCTTATCTCCTCTGAAATTAGACTTTTATCAAATGAATAATAATGATGTTTATTTATACCATTTATCTCGCTTCCTTTTAACATTAGGAGGGCCGACCTGACACACTTTCTTATTTTTGTAATTCTTTTTCTTTTATTATCTTCAAGATCGTGTACTTCCTTCTTCAATTCACTTTGTCATCTTCAAAAATTCATTTCCTCCTCAACCATGAGGATCCACATGGCGATGCCACATACCACCTGGAAACAACATGATGTATACTATCCATTCATGGGTTTTGTATATGCATGTGCATTGTCCTTCATGTCCAAACATCTTCATCAATCTTGCAGTCCAAGAAACCCATGACTAGGGTTGACATCAATGACAACAACCAATCTTTAACAATATCCCCTTGTCATTGATGTAACCTCATCTCTATCATCATGATCAATTTCTCCCCTTTGACATAGGCTGACCAAAGGTTATGGCTTCTCCCCTTGAGTTTTAATGGAAAAATGTAACTCTCTTCTTTGGGGTTGCTCCCCACGAACATGTGTGTATCAATAATACTTCATGCTTATTTTTTGGTCTTTGGGACATTTTCTTCCTTAGAATCCTTTTTTGTGTTGGCTTTTTTGTCTTCTCTCTCTCTTCTTCATGTCTAGGATGTATATTTTGTTTGAGGGTCTTCTTGTTGCAGTTGCAATAAATATTCCTGAGTTATTTTCTATGATTTTTACATTTTCGGGAATCCAAGCGTAGAGTGTATCCTTGATCACACATTTTACTAACTTTGAGTAGATTATGATTCAAGTCTTCAACCAATAGACATTCTTTTCTTTTACATTCTTTTCTTCCAAGCTCTACTACACCTTCTCCAATGTTTGTGAATGATTCATCTCCAAATGAAACTTATTACCACCCTTTCTCTTCAAGATGAGTAGATTTGTCTTGATCCACAGTCGTAATGTGAAAAGAACATCCACTTGTCTATGTACCATTCATCTTCTTCTTTACATTCTTCAACGGTCAATGCTATTCGACAATCTTCATTGTTTGGAATCTCTTTCCTTGTCCATCTTGTGGTTGTATGAGACATATTCATTCATATATCTTCAATCGTGCTTTGTGACCAAGATAATTGCATTTGTAAGCATATAATATTTTTTACGTCACATCACGAGGTAAAATGAATTATAACTTTGTTGACAAATCCATGATTATTTCCATATCTGTTTTTTACACCATTCATGTTTCTTAGTCATTTGTTTCCTTTCATTGATTCTACAATTGAGTTCCTTGTAATCCAAAAATTTTCAATTATAACAATGACCAAGAAGGAAACTACAGAAGAATAAATTTTGATACCTGGGAATAAGTGACCTTCTTTGTGATGTGATCCTTCTGGGTTCATGATATACTCTTACGTATTTTCCTTCATCTTGATTGAAGCTTCTTTTGATTCCTAAAGGTAGAAAGGTCTTGTTGGATATTCTCTCTTTTGTAATCATTCATTCTTTACGGTATCTGGTCCACTTCTCATCAGTATGCATTGTAGCTCTTTCTTCAACCTTCTTGTTGGTATTTTCATCTTCTTGTATGATTTTCACCCATGCATCCAAGATTTATTGTTAATTCTTCTTTTGGCACTTGAGGTTTTCTTAAAATCTTCCTCAATGAGACAACTTCTGTTTCCAGTTTCTCACAATCTTCTTCTTTCTTTATCATTTGGACCTTCTTTACTTCTACTATTCTTCTTTCTTCTTGAGTAGAGTTTTTTCAAAGGAAATGGTTTCTTCTCACTTAGTTTCTGAAAGTCTTCTAATTGTTTCTTTAAGCTTATCTCTTTCATAACTACCTAATTCACTTCTTAGTTTTCGATGTGTGTCTTTGAGCTTACTTTTTTTTCAATCTCAACATGTTTCATTTTAAGATTCTCATCTTCTTGTTGAATCATTTTATACTTCATGATTTTCTTCTTCTTCATTGTCATCTCTTTCAATCCTTGGATGAGGACATTCAATTTCAACAAGTCCCTACTCCTTCACAATTAAAGCAAGAACTAACCTCTATTTTCTTCTTTGAAATCTGAGATGTTTGTCTTCTTCAACCTCTTCTTCTTTCTTCTTCTGCTTTTTCCCTTACATAAAGGTCTTGTATGTTGTCCCAAAGCTCTTTGCTGATACATGATCCCACCTTGGATTTCACTAGATCACATCAATCCATCAGGATGGTATCTATTACTTAGGTTCTTGTTCATTTTGCTTCCTTCGGAGCTGCAATCTTTGGTTTCTTCAAAGCATTGTATCCACGGAAATAGCCCGAGAATGTTTATCTGCCCCAGATCTTTCAAGTAAGTTTCTTTTCTATTTTTCCAGTATTCAAATTCCTTCCATCAAATGGTGGAATCCCATTTGAATGTTGTCTTATTTCTGCATAGGATCTTCCTTCCGATGGTTAAAACTGTCTTGAAGGTAACCCACTCTAATACCGATTGTTGATACTTAGATGGAATTATCAAATTACAATTTAAAACCTTTTTCAACATACTTAAACCATTCCGATTGTATACAATGATAAATGAACAATGGTATAAGAGTTACACGCAATACACCAATACACCATGCACAATATGAGGAAGTAATCAATGGTTTTGTTCAAGGAAGTAATGACCTCAAAGAACTACATATTCCAATTGTAAAGGGAGGGATAGACCTCAAAGAGGAATATACAATCCTCCAATATCAAGGATTTGAACTCTCCATCACTTCTTCCTTCCACCCAAAGATATATGAGAGATAATAAAACTTGCATTAAATCATCACCATCAACCAATCATCACATAGAGCATTGATAATGCTTCACGAGACTTCTTCAATTTCTACACTGGTCTTCAAGTATTGGAGTACTTTGATCCTATATAATATTACTCAATGTATTGGTGTAACTCCTCCAATTTTCCTCCTTGAATCCTCCCAAAAGCGGGTTATAGAAAGAATGTGGAGCTTTTGTTAATTCTGGTGCATTGAGGAAGACCCAACTTGTACAACATGCTCCACACTGAAATATTTAACATCTGATTTTTGAAACTCCCTGAAACTAAAATCTATACTCTTTCCAATGGAAATTGTCCCACTTCATTTGGTTATGTGAACAAGTTATGGCTGTTTTACCGGAAACACCTGTTTATTGCGGCCGGGGACTGGTCTAGACCCTAATATACAGTGTATCTCCATAATTATATGAATCAAGAGTTTAAATTTTTTGCGAGGAGGTACGCTGATATGTCTTCTCAATACCATAGTGATTTTACCATCTGAATCATTCTAGAAAAATGTTATATCAAAAATGCTAAAGATGACACGAAAATAACATACCTTAGAACACATCGCAAAAAGACTTCATCCTCCCTTAAAACTCGACCTTCTTTATTTCTTATTTTCCTATGAAATTTGAATTTTTATCAAATGAATGTATAATGATGTTATTTATACCATTTATGTCACTTCCTTTTAACGATAGAGACCGACCTGACACTCTTATTTTGTAATTCTTTTCTTTGTAATTATCTTTAAGGCCTACATGTACTTTACTTCTTCAATTCACTTTGTCATCTTCAAAATTCATTTCTCCTCAACCATGAGGATCCGCGTGAAGGTCACCACATACTACTTGAAACAACATGATGTATACTATCAGTCATGGGTGTTGTATATGCATGTGCATTGTCCTTCATGTCCAAATACCTTTATCAATCTTAGGGTCCAAAACCAATAGGGTAGACATCAATGAAAACAACCAATCTTCCAACAATTTTTCTTAGAAACAAAAGTGGTTGCAGCCATCAAATTCATGGCATGCACCCAGGGAAATCTCTTTCAGAATTGTTCTCCTAGTGATAAGTACATAAATAATCAAATGTGACATTCCCTAGATCAATATTCAAGTTAGGCTGGGGATCTTCAAGGCCTACATGTACTTCCTTCTTCAATTCACTTTGTCATCTTCAAAAATTCATTTCTCCTCAACCATGAGGATCCACGTGAAGTGCCACATACCAACAGAAACAACATGATGTATACTATCCAGTCATGGGTGTTGTATATGCATGTGCATTGTCCTTCATGTCCAAATACCTTTATCAATCTTGCGGTCCAAAACCCATGACTAGGGTAGACATCAATGAAAACAACCAATCTTCCAACAATTTTCTTAGGGAAACCTTGTCTAAAAATTGGTTGGCCATCAAATTCATGGCATGCACCCACTGAGGGAAATCTCTTTCAGAATTGTTCTCCTAGTGATAAGTACAGAAAGAATCAAATGTGACATTCCCTAGATCAATATTCAAGTTAGCTGGGGGAGGTTCAATATCTTTGAACGACGGGTTCCTTTTAAAGAAAGGATTATAGGGCCTTTGGCCTTGGTTTCCTTACCCTGTGTTTCTATTCATGTCTATGATCTCATTTGATAATTTCTAAACCATGCATTGTAGATCTTCTATGTCTCCATTACCCTTGTCGGGAGTCTATTCTACTTGTTTCCTTGGTGGTCTAGTCATAAGGAGTCCTCTCCTGGGAGGAGGTTGAACTTATTTATTAACTAAGGAGAACTGGCCTTATTTGCACCCTTTCATCTAGAATTATATCATTTTAGCTTCTTCAAAATTCTTAGCTAAGGTTCGTTTGGTAGCCCTCTTCACAAACATGTAAATAGAAGTTGGGAGCACATTATCGTATACTTCAATTTTCAACTCCTGAGTTGGTTCGGCTTTGGGATGGAATTTGTTTAATATGGTCCTGAATATTTGATTGAAATATTTAACCTTCTCTTTCGAACACATGGTGGTGGAGAACAACTTAGCCATCAGAGCTCCCGTAGTAGTCTCTTCTGCAAATTTATCTAGAAAATCTTTTTGAAACTTTGTCCATCTAGTTATGGATCCTATAAGTAAGTTAAAATACCATGTGGAGGATGAGTTCTCAAAAGTGTAGGGGAACAAACTACAAACTATGTCTTCATGCTGGACATTTATAAGCCTGATCACTAGTATAAATTTCTTGATATGATCTTTAGGAAATCCTGAGGTTTCGGGATCAAACTTAGGAAGTAACTTCTCTAAATGTCGGGGAAGGTTATGGAATGGTCCCGGGAGGCCAAATTGTCTCTGGCCAACCAGGGTTGATTGTTCAGAGGTGGGTTCCCCCTTTCTTCATTATGGTTGTTGTTGCATTCCATATATTTAGACTCTGAGTTAAACTTTTCCTCTTCCGAAAAATCATCTGGTTCAGAAACGTTGTCGGTTGGATTTTCGGGTATCAGATCAAGAGGATCTTTGATTTTGGTGATTACGAAATCTATTAAGTCTTCTATCGTGTGCACAAAAACTTCATCGGGAGTATTGACCACGGGCATACTTATCTTTTTTCTTCGAGGAAGTATCAGAGCTAAGGACAATGCACCGATCTGTCGAGCACATGCTATTGTGATTCTTCTGAATTGATTTAATTCCTCGTGAGGAAGAGCGTAAGGTATTTCAGGGTGAAAATATTCTTCCTCGGACTATTTCAGGGTGAGGAAGAGCGTAAGGTATCAGAGCTAAGGACAATGCACCGATCTGTCGAGCACATGCTATTGTGATTCTTCTGAATTGATTTAATTCCTCGTGAGGAAGAGCGTAAGGTATTTCAGGGTGAAAATATTCTTCCTCGGACTGAGGTGAGTTACTCGTTTTAGGAGTACTTAGTGTGTGTGGGTTGTCTTGGGAATGACTAGCCATGCATGTGGGTTGTTTTGAATCTATAGGTTGTTTGAAATACTATGTAAAATATATATCCAACCATTCATTCTCAGACCCTCCTTCTAGCGTCAGTTCTGTTGATGGGTCCTAAATCCATTGATTCAACAGTAGGAACCAAGCTCGCCACTGAGGCCCAATTAGACTTTGAAATGTTTAATAGTGGAATGGTTCTCCAGATCTTGCAATCCGACCAATTTATCGACGGGTTTTATGTTTTCTTTTGAAGTCTCTTCCTTCAGTTCAGACTATCTCTTTTTGTATTTTCTCTTGGGTGGGACCGATATGAGATGTAATCTAGTATAAACCAACTTGGAAACAAAAAATGACTAAGTTCTAACTACTGGGGAAGAGACTGAACTTGGGATAACCCGTTGCTCAAGCATGGAGACGACAATTTTATACCACATGCCTGTTGGTTGTGG
>SNQJ01S0048568.1:29514-47689 GCA_010110895.2 Picea sitchensis
ATACCTGCCCTCGCAAGTGATGAATTGTTTAGTTATCATCAGCAAGTCGTGCCATCTTTGCTTTAGCATATTTGCAGGAAGATCCTTGTCACAAGAGCTCACTCTCCATGACTGAAAGAGTAATGTCCACGGGACATCCTCTACTTTATAGTTCTTTGACCATCTCTATCCGATAGTAGGCATACCGGTGGCTAGACTAAGGAACTATTCGTTGATTTCCAACTACACATCCCCAACCTTGGCTCGGTAGCCATCGAAAGTTAACACAAATTGTCGAGCCACATCAGTGTTATAACCATGAAAATTTTGAATGAAAGGAGCCATCCGAATTCCTCCAGGTCACTATATGCACCATCAAACATTAATAGGGCCTGGCAGCCATTGGTTTCAGCCCTTACAACTGGAGCCATGGCGCGGGCATCATAGTAGGGTTTGGATCAAACACACAGGAGCATAATCGATATGGATAACAACCGCAAACGCTCAAAGAGGAGGCAAATCAATAGGCGCGTGCGAAGGTGGTGGGTTGGTTCACCGCCATGAAGAACATTAATGGCTTAGTACAGCACTGTTTAATCAATTATGACACCACTCAAACCACATTAATCAGCTAACACAAGAATTCAAACGGTGAATAGTGATACCAAGGCACCATTGTATTGTTTGAAACCATGAACATTCAATATAGAATCAAACCAAAGTTAATACGTGCCATAAATCAATGTAAAATCAAAACCATATATCAATGCGCCATAGTATAATTCAAACCAAAGTGAATCCAAATGTTTCATCAACGTGCCAAGTATATAATCAAACATTTCCATTCAATATGAAATCAAACTCATACCATGCGCTTTGTTGCACAATATATAATCAAATTCTTATAACATTGTGACCAATGACTTTATGAAATCGATAAGCTTAGAGGTTAAGATAATAAGGATCACATTATATAAAACAAGATCAACCACGACCCTCATGAAATCACTGATAACTTATCATGCTCAATACCTTATCAATCAAATAAAAGCCAAGTTGCACAATCGAAACAAGAATGTCACAGTTTGAAAAATGTCCTCAGCCATATAATCAACCAAAGGTAAGTTCCTTTCAGAAAAATCAATGAGCAGAGCACGATAGTTTAAATAACAATGGAGGATTTTTCACGCTTTCAGTCATGAAAACTAATTTGAAACGAAATTGCAAACATCGCATAGAATGAAAATATCGTCTCTTTGCAAAATGCGACAGTAATTGATCATTCAGAAGATGTAGGTGTAGGAAGCTTTTAGGGCAATTGAAAAAAATTGAATTGGTTGCCAACACGATGTCAAGGATTAGTGGGACACTTATTGTGAGAAAAAGGCCACTGAAGAATCTACAATATTTTCAGTCGCACCCACTTGGGATTCTTTCATGGATTTTATTAAGGAACAATACTACCCTATTGGAAGCTATGATGACCAGTATACGAAATGGACCACACTGTGACAGGAAAGGGACCAGACAGTACCAAAGTTCACAATTATCTTCCATACCTTCTACACCAATATGGTTATCAAATACTTCGAACAACATATGGTTCTCAAGTACCACAACTGTCTGCATAGATACATTCAAATATAAATGGAGTTTATGGACATCTCATCATTGGGTGTGGCTTATCAATATTTTGAAAAAATCAAGAAGATATTTAAACTGAAGAATCAGGAGTTTGGATCTGCAAATTCCTCACAACAGAAGCAGGGAAAAGGTGGCCCCAACCCACAGAAAAAAGGACATAGAAAGGATGGACCCCCTTAAGACAACCACTGCAAACCGCAAACAAATAAGGGTAATGAAAAGGAAAATAAAGACACTGGTAAATGGTGTGAATTTCATAAAATCCTCATGCATAACACCGATGAATGTCACTTGAAGTAGACATTAGTTATTGAGATGAAAGCCTTAGAGTCAAGATTAGGTTCTGATTCTAAATCAGATCCACACAAGGTAAATCAGATCATCTATGCAAAACCCAGTTCCATTGTCGACACCACCAGGGTCCGACCAAGTCAACCAAAAGAACTAGAGGAAGGTGAACACATTTTTCACTCCAAGATGTGGGTGAAGGGTGCTCTGCTTCATTTCATTATCGAAAAAATAAGTCAAAAGAACCTGATCTCAATAGAGATCATCAAGAGGTTGAACCTACTGACGAAACAACACCCGCATCCCTACACCATCGGGTGGCTCCTCCAAGGAAGATATATTTGTGTTAGCCAACGGTGTCATCTTCCCTACCACATTAATCCCTTCAAGGATGAGGTATTGTGTGATATTGGCCCCCTTGATGTTTGTTATGTTATTTTAGGCCAACCATACTTATGGAAATGACATGTTGTATATGAGTCTATACCTCATAGTGTTATTATTACTTTGAGTAGACAATTGTACATGATAACATAGGTAGCTCCACCTACCGTCATTTCTTTGATCTCTATTAAGCAATGTGGGAAGGTCATTTCCCAAACCAGGAAATTTTTCTTCTTAATGATTCACTCTCAAAGTGAACAAAAGCTCATAGCCACATCCATGGCCTCTGCAAAGGGCCTCTCCACGTAGAAAAATAAAGTGGAAAAGATCATGGAAGAATACAAAGAAATCTTCTCCTCATCCACTAGGGTACGGTTGTACTATTAGGTTAAGCATTCAATCAATCTAACCCCCTATGCACCTCTACCCAATGGGATATTCTATCACTGGTATCTTACAGAAAATGAGGAAATCAACCGAAATATTCGAGAGTTTCTTCAAAGGGGGCACATCCAACCCATAACCTCACCCTGTGAGAGCCCAATTGTACTTTTGAAAAATAAATATGGGACTTGGCGACTTTGTATTTATTACAGGGCCCTAAACAAAATCACAGTCAGGAACTGGTACCCAATTCCCTAAATTTATGACCTTCTTGACCAGCTCAAGGGAGCCAAGTTTTTCAGTAAGATTGACCTGAAGTCTAGCTCCCACCAGGTCCCAATAGAATAGAATAATGTATGGAAGATTGTTGTCAAGTCCAAAAAAGTTATTTTCAAATGGCTAGTCATGCCCTTTAGTTTGACAAATTTTCCAACAACTTTCATGCTATTGATGGATAATATATTTTGACATTTCACCAATTATTTTGTGGTGTTATATCTAGATGATATACTCATCTTCTACAAGAATTCAAAATAACACTTGCAGCATATTCAACAGGTATTTCACACTTCGTGACACCAAAATCTATATGTTAAATTGGAAAAACTCTCCTTCAGTGTGAACAAGGTCCAATACCTATGCTACATTGTTGATGAGCGTGGTGTGCATGTAGATTTAACCAAGATCCAATTAATTTTTTATTGGCTAGCCCTAACCACACTAACTGAAATTTGAAGTTACTTAGGACTTGCCAAATTCTATTTTAGGTTCATGTTGGGATTCTCCCATATTTCATGGGCCCTCAACCAAGTGACTAAGGGTGGTGGAAAGGAAATGTTCATGTGGGGGAAGTCACAATAACAACAGTTCAATGATATGAAAAATTGCTTGTGCTTATCTCAATTACTATCATCACCTGATCAACAACAACCTTTTGAGATTAAGATCGACGCCTCAAACTATGTCGTGGGTGCAATTTTCACTCAAAACAATCATCCAATGGCATATCATAGTGAGACACTATCATATTTAATCTGTAAGTACCCGACCTATGAAAAATAAATGTATTCCACTATACAATCTCATCGAAAATGAAAGCACTATATTCTCGGGAAGGAAACAAACATCCACACTAATCAAAATTCTATGATATTCATGTAGACACAAGGAAAATTTCAAAATGACCACCATCAAAAGTGGTCGACATACTTTCAAAAGTTCCATATGAACATCAAATATAAGACAGGGAGAACCAATCATGTCATTGACTGCCTTAGTCAATCCTCAGTTGTAGCCTTAACCACAGTGTTCCACTCCTATGGCCATGAGGCATCCAAGTGGACCCAAATCTACAAGATCAATATTTACTTTGCTACCACTTACCATATTATGGGCACAGACATGATTGTCCCTGACTTTCATATTTAGGATGAACTGTTATGCCATCTGGGCCACCTCTGGGTTCCTTCAAGTGAGCGTGTGAATATGATTTGGGACATTTTGGCATGGAAAAGATTGTGGCAGTACTACAAAGGAATTTCTATTGGCCGAAAATGCCCTGCGACGTCAGCTACTCCATAGACTCCCCCTGTGTACTATTCATATTACATGGGAGTCTCCAAGTCAAATGGCTCAGAATAATACCCACTTTGATGTGGATTCATCTTCCTCTTCATCGATATATACATCTTCCCTTTCATTCTCTCTCTGAATTTTGTCATCATCCTGATTTTTGACATCTTCTTCATCCTCCACTTAATTTCAACACTTTCCTCTTTGCCTGTAAAGTCATCATGTTCTTGTGGTGCTACAAATCCTGAAAGTACGATTCCTTGGAGATGTTATTCATTTAACTACTCCTCTTTTTTTCCCCTTCTTCTCCAAACCTTCATGTGTCCCACATCAACATTTTCTCTCATGGTAGGCCTTATCATTCTTATGCAATTTTGAGCGGTGTGTCCATTGTTGTGGAATTTGTAACATTCAATATTTTATGGGGCCACATAAGCATTTATTGCCTGATCATTTCTTTCATGAGCCCTGCAATCTGCAACCTTATGTTCAAAGTCAGTACAATAAAAACAATGACCATAAAATAAATTTACATATATGGGAGTAAATGATTTTCCTTGTGGTGTAGTCCCTCTTTAATTCTTCCTTGGCTTATAAAGATCTCATCTTTCGTTGTTTCTTTCATAATGATTGAAGATTCATTTTTGCTTGAATGTAGAGGGACTTATGTATTCATTTATTTTTTATTATTGTTGACCATGATTCCTTCCTTTGATAACTTCTGGATAACTCTTTTGTTATTTTTCTTTTTTTATGGTGCTTGAACCTTTATTAGTCTACATTTGGTTGTATCCTAGTCCAAACTTGTCATAGTATGGCCTTTGATTGTTAATGATATTATCCAATGTCTTGGTGTTATCTTGTTCCATGTCCTTCTTCTGAAGATCTTTCCTTAGAGTGATTGTTTCTTCTTCCAACCTTTCAATCATCTTCTCCTTATCTTCTAGCTGACTTCTGAGTATTTCTTCAATCCTTTTGTTCTCTTCTACCTAGACTTATTCGTGAAATGACCAATTTTACTGCAATTAAAACATTTCAACGGAAGCTTACCTTTATATTTACTTGTTCCCTTTTGCAACTTTCTTATGAAGTTTTCAATGTATTCATCTTCTTCTGAATCATAGATGCAACTACATTCTGACTTTGTATTTTGCTTTCTCTTTTTCTCTATTTTCTTGGATGCTTTGAAAAATGCTTCCTTTGTAAATGGATTTTCCTATTCAATTCTCATTTCATATGTCATGAATATTCCATGTAGCTCATCCATGCTTATTGAATCTATACCTTTTCTTTATTTTAGTGTTGATATATTAGGATCAAATCTCATTGGAAGAGATCTCAGTACTTTTTGAAAAAATATATATTCATCAACTTCTTCTCCCAGTCCTTTAATTGTTTTCACTGTTTCATCAACTTTAAAAAAGTAAGTTGCAATATTTTCATCTTCCTTCATCTCCAAATATTCAAATTGATCTCTGTAAGTTTGAATATTTTCTTCCTTCACTTTGGTGTCTCCTTCATAAACATTCTGAATTTTGTCCCATGTATCCTTTGTGGAGTCACAAGGCATAACTTTTACATATACTAAATCAACCAGACCATTTAGGATGGAATTGTTTTCTTTCAAATTATTTTCTTCAAGTTGCTTTCCATTTTTATCTATTGGACAAATGATTGGTTCTTTGTATCCATCTACCACTAATCGCAAAAAATCAAATCCCTATGATTGTACATATGTTTTCATCCTTCTTCTCTAGAATGCCTAGTTTTATCCATCAAACTATGGTATTCCATTTTATACATACCATTTCTCTCCATGATCTACCTTATAGTGTTTAAACTGTTTACTGAAGGAACCTTGGTCTGATGCCAATTGTTGTATTACTGAGAGGGGGGGGTGAATCAGTAATAAGAAATTTATACCACTTATTAATCCTTTTAACCACAATGTATATTTCTTTAACTTATTCAACAATGTTCATCGCTTCTTGAGTAATACATTATTTCATCACATAAAATTAACATCCATCAGTGCATAATAAAAAATAATAGACACATCCACACAATGCACAATACACTAGTATTTTACGTGGAAACCCAATGCGGGAGAAAACCACATAATGTTTTTCTTATATGTAATTAAGAATTGCATTCAAGGAAGAACCAACTTCTAATTCTCTGGCTCCAACCATAAGGAGGCTCCAACCCCCTAATTCTCAGGCTCCAACTTAAAGGATGTTCCAACTCCCTGGTTCTTTGACATCAACTGGAAGGAGGAACCAACCCCCTTTCCTTTCCCCGTCCAACTCCCATGAAATATAAGTGTCAGATAAATGATGAAAATACTTTCACATTGTCACTGTGAGATATATCATTGTAAACATGTACCAATCTATGCCGATAACTTGTCACAACCTGTACCAATCTATACCAATAACCTGTAATCAACCTGTACCAATATCCTATACCAACATATACCAAATAAACAAAAAACCTGCACCAATACTCTCCTCAATATATCAGATCTGATAACATAGATCTCATACTCAATATCACAATAATATCACTCAACCAATCATGTACATCAACAACTAGTACAATATGTACCATCACAAGTGCATAAACCATGCACATCACAACACCTCAAAACCATCACCAATACCAAGATCTCTATGCCACATCAACCATAAACCATGTGCCACGATCACTACAAAAATTTCCAACAAGATTACAAACAAGTGCCTCTAACATTGTACCAAGCATGTACAAATCATGTATCAATAGTAAGCCAAGTTATACCTTATCAAGATGTACCAACATCACCATACCATACACCTGGTGTATATGCCAACTCATCAACTAGGTATCTCATCCATGAAGTCAACATATACCTCAACCATATACCAAAAAATACATCAAGACAACCAACAAGATTCCTCTAGCAACATCACAAATTCAGAAGCCAAATGCCATAAACCCTTACATAAAACCATGTGCCAAACCTCATTGTTATGTAGCCTCAATCATGTACCATGTAATGAGAAAATGTAACCATCAAAACATGAATATAAACATACCTATAAATCTGTAATAGACCTGGTGTATGTTATCACATACCTACAAACCTTCATTAACTTCAACGACAAGAGACTCTCATTTTTATCAAACTTTACTTTAGTATCACATGACTAATTTTGGATTAGTCCACAACCCTAACTTGCAACAAGAATAACTTTCTACCTGTAATGCATAAAGGTTTGAAACTTATACACAATATTCTTCAGTGTCTTCTCTACAAATCCTCTAGGTTTCACTACTTGGAACCTCCCATAAAAGGAGTTATAGAAAAATGGAAGACTTTAATGAATTATGGCTTATTCTAGAGAGCGAACTTGTAGAGTATTCCACGTGAAGAATGTTTGTTTTATGGATCTTAAAATGGTACAAAACATAATACAGACTGTACTAAAACCACTTCATTTGGTCTTACTGAATTTGGATCTCTTATGAAGACGTTATGATGTTTTTACCCAGAACACATGTTTTAGACTAGTTTCAAGACTAGCCACAAACCTTATCTTTCATAGAGTGTACCTCCCAAACTACAACGACCTGCAAGATGAAATGTTTATCACAATTACTTGGATATATTGTCTCAACATCCTCCAAATTTCACTATCTGAATCATTCTAGAAAACCATTTATTGCGAAAATGGTGAGATGACCTGTACATAACATACCTTAGAAAGCATCATCAAAAGAATTTATCCTSCCTTGCATTTTGGCCTTCTTTACTTCACCTTCCCTTTGAAAATCACCTTAGATGTCCTTTGGTTACCTCAATCACTTGTAGATATTCAATATGCTCAAATGGCTACTAATGGGAGACCCTTTCTCTCTTATTTATACTCTCCAAGTAACTTCCTGTAGAAGTATCAACTTTTGTCCACTTAACCACTTTGTCCACTTAGTCACTTTGTCCACTTAACCACTTTGTCAACTTTATTGTTTAATTAATTTCTCCTTGCAACCACATTGAATAGGAAACTTCTTGAAGACTTTCTAGAGTAATTGACTTATTGTTGACCTTCTAGGGGCTTCTAGAATACTCTTGGGGGTCCTCTAAATTCACAAGGCCATATCTCACTAACCATGAGGAACCATGTGGCATTCCACATATCAATGGAAATGAAATAATATGTACTTTCCATCTGGAATATTCTTACCTGCACATTCACTTATATTCATGCATTTATACCTCAAAAAACCTCATGTCCCTTACCCATACCTTTGCGCTACCATAATTCACTACTAGACTTCTCCAAGGGTTTTCATCAATATCTAAGGGTTGACTTAAATCTACAATATCATTATCCAAGGGTTGACATTAATGAAAACCATCAATCCAAACCAACTGTCCATCAACCTAAGCCAATTGTCTGACAATCTCCCCCTTTGGCATTTATGGAAACACCAACATTGACGGCAACACTTAGTCATGATCATTATTCATTCTCATACTCCTCATCAATTTTCCGATCTCTCCCCTTTTGACATCAATGGTAAAAGGTATCTCCCTTTAGGGGTTTTCCCTCTGTCTAAATGTCTTTGATCTTTCTCTATGTTTCTAAACCTTTGATTACTCTCTCTCCCTTTATATAAATAATATATTCCCCTTTGACAAAGGGTATCACTCCGATGCAACACTGAAGTCATATCTCTCATTCTCCCCTTATGACCATTTCTCCCCCTAGAATCATGTCTATGTTCTCTCTCTTTTTCTGAAAACTTCTCTAAATGATCTTTCTAGTTGTCTTCCTTCTTTTTTTTCTTGGTCTTGAGTACTTCTCTGCAAGATGTTGCGTAGATGACATGTAAGCATTCCTATATCTGCTTCCTTTTGGATTTTTTTGTCCATTGGTGATTCCTTGTATAATCAACTGTGATATATGAAAAGAATTCAAGAATAAGCATTAAAATATTCATGTGTCATTACCATCCATTATGATAATGTTCCTTTATCTCTGAACCACTCTCTGAACCAATCTATGAACCAGTCTCTGAATCCATGCTCTCATCCACTGTCATATATTTGTCCAAACCTACTAAGTTTTCTTACGAATTCATTTGTGTCCATGTGACCCATACTATTCAACAATATCCTTATGATGATATTGCTTATGCTGATGGTTTATTTTTCCCTATTTTGTTGTGCCTTTCACTGCCTGCTTTATATGATCAATTGATTTCAACTTATTCCAACTATTAAGCCACTACTAAGAATCTTACGAATCCATCTTTGTCCATACTGTCCAAGACTCTGCTACTCAACGATTCACAATGATGACCCATATGTCTCAGCTACTACATAGACTCCCCCTGTCTACTATTCATATTACCTGGGAGTCTCCAAGCCAAATGGATCAGAACAATACCCGCTCTAATGCAGATTCATCTTCCTCTTTGTCGATATATACATCTTCCCTTTCATTCTCTTTATGAATTTTTTCATCATCCTGAGTTTTGACATATTCTTCATTCTCCACWTGAATCTCAACACTTTCCTCTTTTCCTTTAAATTTATCATGTTTTTGTGGTGTTGCAAATCCTGAAAGTATGATTCCTTGGACCTGTTCTTCATTTACCTGCTCCTCTTGTTTTTCTCTTATTCTCCAAACCTTATGTTGTCCCACATCAACATTTTCTTTCATGGGAGGCCTTATCATGCTTATGCAATTTCGAGTTGTCTGTCCATGGTTGTGGCATTTGTGACATTCAATATTTTTTGGGGACACATAAGAATGTATTTCCTAATCATTTCTTTCATAACCCCTGCAATCTACAATCTTATGTCCAAAGTTAGTACAATAAAAATAATGACCATAAAATAAATTTACATGTTTGGGAGTAAATGATTTTCCTTGCGGTGTAGTCCTTCTGTAATTCTTCCTTGATTATAAAGATCTTATCTTTGTTTATTTATTTCATAATGATTTAATCTTCCTTACTTATTGAATGTAGAGATTGAATCTTCCTTACTTCTTGAATGCAGAGGTTCATTTGTATTCATTTCTTTATGATTCATGTTGACCATGATTCCTTCCTTTGAGAACTTTTCCATAACTCTTTTGTTATGTTTCTTTCGTCATGGAGCTTGAACCTTTCTTAGTCTAGATTTGGTTGTATCCTAGTCCAAACCTGTCATGGTATGGCCTTTGATTGTTGATGATCTTATCCAATGTCTTGGTGATTATTTGTTCTTTATTTTAGAGTTGATATCTTAGGATCAAATATCATAAGAAGAGATCTCAATAATTTTTGAACAATTATTGATTCATCAACTTCTTCTCCCAGTCCTTTAATTGTATTCACTGTTTCATCAACTCGTAAAAAGTAAGATGCAATATTTTCATCTTCCTTCATCTTCAGTTGTTTAAATTGGCCTATGTAAGTTTGAATCTTTGTTTCCTTGAATTTGGCATATCCTTCATAAAAATTCTAAAGCTTTTCCCATATCTCCTTTGTGGAGTTACAATGCATAACTTTGACATATACTAAATCAGCCAGACCATTCAAGATGGTATTTTTATCTTTCGAATTATTTTCTTCAAGTTGCTTTCCATTTTTATCTGTTGGACGAATCGTTGTTTCTTTGTATCCATATACCATTGATCACCAAATATCAAATCCCTGTGCATGTACATATGTTTTCATCCCTCTTCTCCAGAATGCATAGTTTTTTCCATCAATATGTGCTATTCCCTTTTTATACATACCATTTCTCTTAATTATCTACCTTCTAGTGCTTAAACTATTTCTTGAAGGAACCTTGATCTGATACCAATTGTTGGATTACTGAGAGGGGGGTGAATCAGGAATGAGTAATTTATACCACTTATTAATACTTTTAACCAAAATGTGTATTCCTTTTACTTATTCAAAAACGTTCATCAGTTCATTAGTAATACATTATTACATCATATAAAATTAGCATCCATTAGTGCATAATAAACAATAATAGACACATCCACACAATGCACAATACACCATTATTTTACGTGGAAACCCAATGTGGGAGAAACCCACAAAATGCTTTTCTTATATTTCTTTAAGAAATACATTCAAGGAAGCACCAACTTCCAATTATCTGGCTCCAACCAGAAGGAGGCTCCATCCCCCTTATTCTCGGGCTCCAACCTGAAGGAATCTCCAACTCCCTAGTTCCCCGACATCAACCAGAAGGATACTACAACCCCCTTTCCTTGCCCCGTACAACCACCCTAAAATATAAGTGTCAAATAAATGATGAAACCACTGCCACATTGTCAATATGAGATATATCATTGTAGACTTGTACCAATCTGTGCCAATAACCTGTCACAACCTATACCAACAACTTGTACCAATCTGTACAAATAACCAGTAATCAACCTGTACCAATAACCTATACCAACATATACCAAATACACCAGCAACATGTACAAATACTCTCCTCAATATATCAGATATGATAACATAGATCTCATACCTAATATCATAAGAATATCACTCAACTAATCATGTACATCAACAACTAGTACAATCTATACCATCACAAGTGCATCAACCATGCACAACACAACACCTCACAACCATCACCAATACGAATATATATATGCCACATCAGCCAAAAACCATTTTCCAACATCACTACAAATATGTCCAACAATATTACCAACAAGTGCCTCTAACAATGTATCAAGCATGTTCAAATCATGTATCAATAACAAGCCAATTTATACCTTATCAATATGTACCAACAACACCATAACATACACCTCATGTATACGCCAACTCGTAAACTAAGTATATCATCCATGAACTCAACATATACCTCAACCATATATCAAAACATACATCAAGACAACCATCAAGAGTCCTCTAGCAATACATCACAAATCCATTATCCAAATACAATAAACCCTTACATAAAACAATGTGTCAACCCTCACTATTATGTAGCCTCAAGCATGTACCATGTCATGACCAAATGTAACCATCAAAACATGAATATAAACATACATGTAACTCTGTAATAGACCTAGTGTATGTGATCATAGACCTGCAAACCTTCCTTAACTTCAACAACAAGAGACTAGCATTTTCATCAAACTTTACTTTAGTCTCACATGACTAATTTTGGATTAGTTAACAACCCTAACTTGCAACAAGAATAACTATGTACCTATAATTCCTAAAGATATAAAAATTATACACAATATTGGTCAGTGTCTTCTTTTCAAATCCTCCAGGTTTGACTACATGGAACCTCCCAGAAAAAGGATTTATAGAAAAAATGACAAACCTTGCTGAATTTTGGCTTATTCTAGAGAGAGAACTTGTAAAGCATTCCAAGCGCGGAATATTTTATGTATGGATATGAAAATGGTATACAACATACTACAGAATGTACTCAAACAAATTCATTTTTTCCCACTAAATTTGGATATGTTATGAAGATGTTATGATGTTTTTACCCGGAACACATGTTTTAGTCTAGTTTTAGGACTAGCCACAAACCTTATCTTCTATAGAGTTTAGCTCCCAAACTACAACGAGCCATAAGAGAAAAATTTTATCACAGTTACTTGGATATTTTGTCTCACCAACCTGCATATTTCACTATTTGAATCACTCTAGAAAAAATATTATTGCAAAAATTGTGAGATGACCTGTAAATAACATACCTTAGAAAGCATCATCAAAAGACTTTATCCTCCCTTGAATTTATTCCTTCTTTACTTCACCTTCCCTCTAAAATTCACCTTATATATCCTTTGGTTACCTCAGTCACTTGTAGATATTCAATATGATCAAATGGGTGCTACTGGGAGACCCTTGATCTCTTATTTATACTCTCCAAGTAGCTTCCTCTAGAAGTATCAACTTTTGTCCACTTTTTCCACTTAACCACTTTGTCAAATTTATTATTTAATTAATTTCTCCTTGAAATCACATTGAATAGGAATATTATTGAAGACGTTCTATAATAATTGACTTCTTGTTAACCTTCTAGGGGCTTCTCGAATACTCTTGGGGGTCCTCCAACTTCACAAGGCCATATCTCACTAACTGTGAGGAACCACATGGAATTCCACATATCAACGGAAATGACATGATGTGTATTATCCATCTAGAATAGTATTACTTTCATATTCATTGAGCTTCATGGATTTATACCTCAAACAAACTATGTTCCCTTACCCATACCTTTTCATTAATGGAATTCTCTACCATACTTCTCCAAGGGTTGTCATTAATCTCTAAGGGTTGACATCAATCTACAATATAACTCTCCAAGGGTTGACAACAATGAAAACCAACAATACAAACCAACTATCCATCAACCTAAGCCAATTGTATGACAAGCCATTGCTTCCTAAGGGGTGAGGAATTATCTAGGTGTATATTGGTGGCCACCCATCTATTCCACTAGCTCCAAGAACAATTTCCATTTTGGCGGTTTTTTTACATTTTTTCGGGTCCAAAACTTCCAGAGTCGTTTTGAGGCCATAAATGGCGTTTTTTGGGCTCGACAGTGCCTAGTATGTATCGATAGGCAGACACTACGCCAAAACAAATATGTACTCCTAGGATATACCTTTCCAACGATGTATCAAGCACACCAAACACAGATTGTATGTAATTTACACCCTTAGGAAGTTGAGGTATCAACTTCCCCCATCGAGGCCCACAAGTTGTTAAATAGCAAAGTCCTGAATACAAAATACTACAATAGTACCAAATATATCTGAATACAATCACCACACAAGATATATGGAACAATATAGAAAACCACCACTTTATTATAAGAAAACCCTTGATTTAGGACAACTGGGACACCATACGATGGATCCTGTTATGGAAGGGATATTGTCTTGTTCACTTGTCTCTTCAGGATTCATCCTATTGAGCTACCTTTTCCAAATACAATATGTATCTTCATATCTCATTGCATTGCATGAACCCCTTTATATAGTGCAGCCAACTGCCTAAGAACATTCTAGTGGAGAGACATTCTAGAAGCATAAGTCCTCTTACATTTGTGTATATCTATTAATTGCGTGGGAGTTATTTAATACTATAGTGGACCTATTCAACCTTACGTTGAATGACCTCCACTATGGGCCCTCTGGCCCCTCTACTATCTCTCTAGCTACTTTACATTCCGTCCCCCTTATGAGAGTGTTGTCGTCAACGCTTGTTATGAGGGGGTTGGAATGTAGTGTAGCTAGGGGTCCCATGGATAAGTGTGGAACATCGTGTTGAAGTAGACTAGAGAAACAAGGTCCCATTGAGAAATAATCACCATGTTGAAGTAGTCCAGCCACCATGGTCCCATTGAGAAATGAAAGCCACCATGTTGAAGTAGTCCAACCGCCATTGTAAACCAGTGTCCCATTTCCAATTTTTCATGTGAACTCCACACAAAAGATATCGACACCCAATAACCAACTGAAAATGATGCTCTAAATACTAGCATCTATCATGTGGATATAAATAAGAATATCCATCCCCATAGTGGGAAAGGGTCAAAGATAAATCAAGAAGGAATGATACCATTGTATAATATGTCGGTTAGACACTGGTAATCATATATAGCTCCTAATTTGTCACATTGATGTTCTCTACAGAAGGTGGAGTAGAGTCATCAAATAAAATGTGAAGGTGGTTGTCATCCAAAAATGACAATTATCCATATACCAATCATCACAATCGGCCTCAAAATCATACCAATCATATACTTCTTGATTATATTCATCCCTGAGATCTGTCATAAGATATCTCTCCTACATGCAATTCAAGGTCCTTTGAATATTGTGAAAAATATCCATAATAAATTGTTGCCCCTCGTGAAAATGTTGCTCAATGGCTTCAATCTTTTGTAGAATGTCCATGAGGAGTTGATATCCAATATCCATTGGAAACACAGCATATAATATATCAAAATAAATATCTTAAAATGATTCATCCAATGATATTGATCGGATATCAATCCGAACAGCCTGTGAAAAGTTATGAACTCTACAGTCCCATTGTCGTCACGAAAACCCCCCCAAAATGGTTGATTTTAAATCAGTGATATCTTTACTTCCAGAGCTTTGATTTGGGTGATGTTTTTTTTTAAATCAATTATTTTTTAAAGAGGAACTCAGATATGTAAAAAACATTAGCAATTCTATCCTCCAGATGATACATAAATAAGAAAATCACGTCACCGTCCGCGGAAAAAACCCTGAAAATTTGCATATTTTAAAATGTCTATATCTTGACTTCCCGGACTTTCTTTGGAAGATTTTTTTTTTAAATTAGGTTTTTTTCTAAGAGGAAATCAGATATACAACCTGTTTCTACAAATTTTGCATAGAAATATACAAAAAGTTTCTGGAATGTCGCGGCCCTCTTTTTCTTCTCCAAAAATAAATCTGCAAAAATAAAAAATAAAACAATTTTCCCACACTTCTTGCCAAGGAAAGTGCTCTGCTACCACTTGTTAAGTACCAAAGACCTGAATACAAAATACCACAATAGTACCAAAGATATATTAATGCAATAACCACACAAGATATATGGAACAATATAGAAAACTACCACTTGATTATAAGAAAACCCTTGAGGTAGGGAAACACCATACAATGGATCCTATTATGGAAGGAATCATCTCCTGTTCACTTTCCTCTTCGAGGGGGCTTCCTCCTATTGGGATATCACTCCAAATACAATAATTCTCTTCATATCTCATTAAATTTCATGAACCCCTTTATATAGTGAAACCAACCACCTAAGCACATTCTAGAGGAAGAACCTTCTAGAAGAAAAAGTCCTCTTACATTTATTATATCTAATTAACTATCATAATGGGCCTTATTTAATACTATAGTGGACCAAGTCCACTTTACCTTTTATGGCCTACACTATGGGCCATTCGGGCCCCACATTACCTCTCCAACTACCTAACACAAAACCTTTGGCGTTTCATCTCCGAGGGTTAGGGTTTTGGTTGTTTATGGTTTTCTCATTTATGCTTTATGTTAAAAATTCCTTTGGAGCCTCATTGTACTCATATTATTGTGAATGAGCGTAGCTGTCACATATCTTCTCAAAGATAAACTACCACCATTTGAGCAAGTTTTTTTCAGTATGCATTTTTGCAGTGTCAACTGGTTTTATTTATTAACAAAAGTCAATTTTACTGTATCTTTGTGTGTTTCTTTGCTATACATTTGTATTTCATTTTGTTCCATTTATAAATCCATATCATTTTCGAGTGGAACTAGTATGCATCCTGGACCGGAAAGTCAAAGTGCTCCAAAACAAATACATAGGAATACTAAAGATTTAATGGACCTGTTATGGTCCTGAAGATGCAACATGGGAGAATGAATAAACCATGAGGGAGGAAAACCCACAAATTTTTGCCAATTTTAAAGAAAATAAAAGCTTAAAATACAAGACTCCATTTTTGGGTAGCTAGTTATTGGAACCACATTTTTGAAAATTTTGGTTTCCTGTGTTGATAGCCCTAATAAAATAATGGTGAATCCCAATGGATTGAAGGTAGTGAAGGGGGCACATTCTTTTGGTAAGCAGGTTGAGAAAGAACGAGATATTATGGTTGGACGTTGTTCGAGGGTAAATATTACAGAATTTTCTTTATTTTCTAAGTATTGTGATGTAAATTTATATATTTCTTTTAGCATGGTGTGGTGCATCGAGGATGATTCAAAATTGTAGGGGAGGGGGAATGTAACATCCCCACTACAATCCTCAATTTAATTAACGGATAATGTAGATATAAATGTGGTTATGGCTAAGTAATGTAATATGAGAAATGTATCTTCTGAATTGTAAATAAATGTAATGTAATACAAGTTGGTGGGATATGGATAGATATGGGGGTTGAATAATCCACAAGAGAGGGGAATACTTAAGGAGTGTTCAAGAGCAATCCAAACAGAAATAATTTATGGGTATTAATTCAAACCCACATTTCTGAATTTTATTATCATTTGGGGAAACTTCTATTGTTGGTTGAGTACATGAGAGCGCAATCATCGAATACCTGTCATAGGGTGGGTGTGAGAGTCACATCCCATAGTTATTGGACAGCATGGGGCTAAATTACAATCAACATTGGGCAGAGTGAGCAGTCAATTGTCTTGGAAAAAGAGAGGGAATTTATATGGGTAGTAACAAGAAATTTGTACATGAACAATAAGAGACAATAGGGGAGAGGAGCTTGGAAGTTGGAACAACAAGGATGGGAGAATTCTGGAGCATGATGGAGCATTTTGGAGAATATCTTGGAGCTGGAAATTGAAGAGCCAGGTTTTAATGCCTAAAGAGTGAACTCTTGGGTGAGTTGCACTAGAACAACAAACAATTGTTGTTGTTTTTTATAGTGCTTTTCCTGGCAGTGAATTCCCTTGAGTTCCTAGTAGAGAGATTCCTAGCTATCTAAGCCAGAGAGACCCTGATAAATGAATTCTACGCCCAATGGACTGAGAGCAGTGAAGGGGTCCATTCTTTGGGTTGGGAAGGTCAAGAGGAAGAGAGCTGGAGGAATTTCTAGATAGATGTGGGAGAAAACTAGTGGGTTGTGTGATATTGAGTCATGGGAGACTGTGAGAGGCACCCTTCTTTTGTGGATTCCTAGCCCCAGCTCGGGGGTGACTTGTTGTTGATATTTGGAACAAAAATTCTATGGTTGGGTGTAACTTCCTTCCCATACAGTTGGTTTCACAAAATCACTTTTAGAGATAAGTGCTTATCTATTTTGTTGAAGTATTTATGAATTCATGGTTGTGCATTTACTCTATGAATGACAATGGTTTTATATTTTGTTATAGATGTTTTATCAGTTGTATTCATGCTCATTTAGAAT
>SNQJ01S0048568.1:47699-58576 GCA_010110895.2 Picea sitchensis
AGACACAAACTAGAAAGAAACAGGCCAAGCGTGTCATATTAATGAGAATAATGACAACAATACTTACAATCGTAGATGCAAATGTGACAGCTTCGTCAAGTCCTCTTCGTCTAACCCTTGCCTGAAAGATCCAAGACCTGGATAACAGCAGCTTCACTAATCACTCTCCTTTGGCTGACTGTAAGTTTCCTCCAATATCATAAGTTTCACATATTCAATTCTTCCCCCTTTCCACCATCATAGAGCCTGCTTATATAGGTTGGGAGGAGCCTAACCTCTTGAGTTATGTTTAGAACCAGTTGGGAACCTTCTCCATAGATCAGAGATCTATTGATGAGAACAAGAATTTGAGCACAACTGCCTCCTAATCTCGAATGTTCCTCTCCTTATTCTTCTCAACGGGCTAACAATTGACTCAGATTAGGGAGCGCTCCTTCAGAAGGGGTCTCAGAGCGTTGTAGCGCTCCTTGGCAGGCCTTAGGGAAGCGCCAGCGCTCTTAATATGAGCAGCGCTCCTCCAAAAGGGTCTAGGGAGTGTTATAATGCTCCCCAAGACATTATAGGGGAGCGCCAACGCTTCTGCAGCTGCATTAGGGGAGCATTCCCTCTCCAAACCTCAGTTTCATGGCTCCTTTCAGGTGTCAATATTCATTTGATCTCAGTAAACTAGTTCTCTTCCTTCAAATCATTCATGTGATGTGCCATAAGTGCTTCCTTAGTGTCATTATCACAGCATCATGTTTGAACTTCGTTTGCGACACCAGTGATCAACTTGCGACGCTTGCGAAAGTTGATAGGGAAGATGCGACACTTACGACAGTTGATAGGGACAATGTGACACTTATCCATCTGAGCAATTTTGACGTGTAACACAGGGATCTAATCTAGTCTAGAAGCTCCTTTGCATCCAAGTTTCCCTCATAAACTGGAATGTCCATTTTCACCCTTGCACCCATCCTTGAAATAGATTTAATCAAACGTTCATTTGTTGCATCCTCGACTACAACTTCTTCTTCTTCATGTCCAGCCTCTTCTTCATTTTCAGAATCACTAAGATCCCCAGCACTGACTGTATGCCTTTGTGTTGTTTCCATGTCTTTGAGTCTAGCTCGTAGATCACGCATTTCTCTTTCCATATCTGGATTTTTCATTTGCCTACCCCTTCTCCTCAACGTTTCCCTTTCCTCAAGTGGATCGGGTCATTGCCTATCCCTTCTCCTTGGCGGCATGATGAATCCTCTTCTTCTCTACTACAGAAAGCAAAGAATCTTTCTGAGCTCTAATACCAAACTTGACGTTGACGCGCCGCAACCTCTCAACCCACAGGTCAGAAGGTCCACGTCAACACAGGATCTTTCTTCCTTTGTTGGCCCAAAGAACTCCAATCGTTCTTCTATTTTACTTTCAGAAAATCTGCACCCATAGCAAATTCTCACGCGATCCCCTCCTTGCACTTAAGGGATCGGATTTCGCACTTCCGTGAATCCGTTGGTCTAGCCCTCTATCCTTGGATCTCCAAGACCCGACAACAGTCAACGCTGACCTTTTCCGTTCGGACTTCTCCTTATCACGATTTCGACGATCATGATGTCAAGTGACTCACCTCCTCGACTCCCAAATTCCGATATGCCGAAACGCCAATGCGCTCACACGATTGACTTTTCAACGCCTCTTATTTTGTCGAAACTTCGGACTTCATGGTATCGTGAATCCTAATGCACCATGTTCAGAACTTCAACCCACGAAACCTTGAAACAATCTACGGAGTTTGACTCCGTGTTGGAAATGTGCCACCTATCTGTCCCTTGACTCCTCTGTCCCCACACCATCCTTTTAGCTTTCGGGACTTCACGTTTCGTGATATTGCGATTCCTGTTGCAACGTTCACAGGAATTCTACCCACGAAACCCCAAAATAGGGATTCACCTGCGGATCCAACGACCCTTGAGGCTCGGATCTACGGTCCTACTCCTCCTGAGCTTAGAACCCCTGGGGATACTTGTTGTATCTCTCCTGCTCTTCCATGATATCTGACGGCTCACGGAATCTCGCGAAATCCCCTCAGAGAATTTTGACCATCCGTTCCTCCTTGGCTATTTCTACGAAAGAACTCAGTGTTCCTCCACAAACTTGCCCACCTACGCGTGAACTTATGACGCCTCCTTAATACTTCCAGTCACAACTTTACCTGACTGTCCTTCAGTGTTTTTTTTCGAAGGCCTTATCCTTCCTAAGCTTTTCCATGGCTTTCCAATCCTTCAGAAAATCCCCTGCTCACACTCCTTGCAGCAGATTTTCAAACACTTCTAAGTGTTTGAATTTCCTCTGACTCTGCGCACCCCTGCAATAGCAGTCGCTAAATACCCTGCTCAGATTCACAACTCTGAGACTTTTCTTATCCTGCGCACTCCTTGCATGGCTCCAGTGCCTAACTGCACTTCTACGTGAATGAGAACAAAAGCTAATTGTCTGAACCCTTTGCCAACGCACTCCTTGAGGACAATTCAACTACACTCCTTACAGGAAATCTCTCACTCAGACAGAAAAACAATTGAAACTCATTCTACTTCCTCTCAGACTTCAAACTCAAACCATGAAATCATATACACAACATATAAAGCAAATGCATAACAGGAAGTAAACATTCATGAGAATATCAGTTAACATACATACACAGAGAACAATACGACACCATGAATTTGAATCAACTTCTCTCTATTAATCCAAATATCTGTACATGGGTGTTTTTACACAGCGCTCTACATGCTCTTGCTCTCTCTTGCTCATAATCATAATAATGTTACAATGCACAATGAGGGTGTCTATATCCCATTTCCCTCTTTCTTTCTAAAACTGTCTAATCTACACATTTAATTCTACCTACTTACATTCAATTTCATAAATGCCTCCATCTACTTAAGGACGAGAGAGAATCTCTCAAGGTCCATTACATTATACAAGTGCGCCTTCATTTAATTTCCACATTTATGTTCGGCGCATTAACTTTAAGGGAAAATTCAAAATGTATGTTGGGCTTGTCCAGCTGTCCGGTGCCTCCACGCTGGCTCACTTGATGTTGGCGATGCTCCTGCATCACTGACCAAAATTGCATCGTTGTATTATAGATGCACAACCTTCTCCTGTTGATGTTCCTCCTCTAGAACATGTTGGGCTAATTGAAAACTCTTCACTTGTTAATGTCAAAGGTTTGTCAAATAGGATGTGTTCATATCTTTGTTATATTGGTTGTCATAGATTTGTTCTCATTTTTTTTTTATTACTATATTGGATGTTGTTAACCCAATGTAATGATGTTGAATATATATATTCTAGCTAATTGTAGAAGGAACATACTTTTTGGCGTTGAATTTTGAAGAAAAGGATTTGCAAGTGTTCTAGTTTGAGGTAAGGTTGCATAGTTTGAATAAACCGATTCCTTTATTGTTGCTTCCTTCTAGCAAATTGTACAAGTCCCATTGGTTATCCTGAACTTAGCAAGTCTAGATTTTTATATTCTTATCTTTGTTGTTAGGAATTAGTAAAGAATTATTGAGATAACTTGTGAAATAGTTAACCTTTAATTGTGATTGCATATGTTAAGAGAATTTCAATGAAAAACATCAAAACCTATTTTTTAGTATATTATTTTATCTCTCTTTTTGTTTTTTAGTCAATATATTGTGTTTTAGCTAATCAACTTGTTATGTTGTTTGAATATTTATGTAGAGCATGTTTTTTCTAACCCTATTTAATTTTTTTTAGTATATTTCTAGATCTGCATCTTTGCATAGGGAGAGAAGATATGCATTCCCTCCTATTATAATTTTATGTTTTCCAACATTTAAAGTACAAATGGAAGTGTATTCTTGCTCCTCTTTTTGTTGTATTTGCAAAGGAAGTTACATTATCATTCATAGAGGAATTATCACAAGAATATGATGAATACGTTCATGGAAATGCATAATATCTAGAAAATTTCTCCTCCAGGGGAAAGTGTGGAAGAAAGGCTTAGAGTTTGGTACTCATGTGAAAATCAGAAGAATATTTTAGAAGGTGAACCTCAAGATGTCCTTCCATATTCAAAACATGTATTAAAAATATTAAGAAAGGGTAAGGCTTGGAGACAACCATCAGATATAATAAAAATGGATACATCTATTAAATATCAAGGTGTCACTATTATTGTTTGCCCTTGTTATCAGAAAACAAATCTAGCTACTGCAAAATTTGATAGCAAAGGTGTTCTAAAATTAAATGCACCTAGTAATGTGTGGATATTATTGGTTGTAGCAATAAAATGCACATATTTTTTACTTTAAAATAATGAGATAAAGGTTTCTTCAAATAGTCCTATAATCAATTATAGATGAGTATAATATTTGTAAAACCAACTTGTTATGGATTTTATTTTGTTGAATTTTTTCTTCTTTTAATCATTACATGGAGAAAGATATAAAACTTGCATGGATCCTTGGAATTGATACGATACACATTTTTACTAGAGAGTGACATAGGATGTTAATATGGGAGTCCCATGGGTCTTAAATCATATAGGGAAAACAATAAGTTTAATTGCATATTTATATTTTGTTTATATTTGCATATGCATATGGCTTTGAAGATTTTATCTTGTAATTGATATTAACAATTGTATTTAAATTACATCAAGAACCATAGAGTGTTAATCTTACACCTATTCTTTGTCAACCTTTCTGATATTATGATTGAATCCACACAAAACTTGAACCACATGAATTGATGATATATATCCATCCATCCTCAAAATTAAAAATACATTTTCCTAACCCCATACTCATATTAGCAATTGCAGAATATCAACAAATTTGATAGATTGTTAAGCCTACTACATGACCCATCATTGTTTTCTATATGAATATAATGTTGAAATCAACATGCAGGAACCTTCTATTGACAGTTAGAAACAGTCATTACAGATGTTGCCTACTTGTATTGGTTGGGGTACAACCCCAAACAACGATGATGACTCAAAACCTGATGTTCGAATGATCCCTTTTGCAACTTGATGATTTTGTTTATGTGTTTGTGCTTGATCCAAGGGCCATGTTTGTCTCAATCTCATGTAAACTAGATTTTTTTTATAGTTGTAGGGAGAATTTCACAATGCATCCAATATTCACAAGCCAATTTTCTTACTCTACATGCTCATCCTCTAGACCCTCAATGATCAAATTGATCACATAGAAAAATTACCCCTTACGATCTGGTGCGAAATCCTTCTTGACAGAGTTAAATTTCGTTGTATGTGTAAAATACACCCATGGAAGCACCTAGGATATTTACAAGCATATGACCATGGGCGATGATCAAGTGATGATCATTTTTCTCTTTTCCCTTCTCCCAAATCGACGGTCATGACTTGATCATGAGTTTAGATGAATGGCTCACATGACATAAGTTGAAGGTGGGTTAGTGGGTATTTATAATGTGCATCGACAGGATTACGACACGTCGTCACTATGAACGAAAGATACATATTTAAAATCATGCTTGGTGTGGATTTGTAACCCTCATGATTCAACCCGCTTCCACCAGGACCTTCTTCCTCCTCGGCCCAAAGAAATCAAAGGTTCTTCTGATCCCCTCTCGGGAATTCTTCATACCCACAGTGACTCTTCCACTCGCGCGATCCTCCCTTCCTTGGTTATCGGAGGATCGGCCCTCGCGACTTTGCGAGTTCAACAATTAAATATTAGACCCTCGGATCCCCGAGACCCGATGTATTTGGTCAACGCTGACCTTCCCTCGGCTGATCGGAACTTCGCTTTATCGTGACTTCGCGACTCGCATCACTATACCTTCGGGGTCCCAACCTCTGATATCCGAGACACCGAGATGCTGACAAACTTGCTATCTCGTCTCTTCCTTCCTCGCCACTCACGAGACCAATCTCTTGACTCTTCAACTCCCGAGATCCGGTGTCCCGAAATTACCTGTTACGTCACCCGACTATGACCCACACTATACATGAAATTGTCGGGACTTCGCTTCTCGCGATCTCCCTTTACGAGAAGTAGGAGTTTCCCCTCACGAACTCCCGATGCATCCGATCCACGAGTCGAGTCACACTTCTTGTGATCTCGATCGACGGCTTCTGTCCAATCTGAGCTTTTGAACTTTCGTCCATCTGCACTGTAGAATTCACGTCCACTTTTTCTCCTTACGTAAATCTCGAATAAGAAATGTCTCTCCCCGAGACCCGTCCACCAACCTGCTCGCTTCTCCTCCACTGCTCTTCGACTACTTCGAAGGCCTATCTTTCCTGAGCTTTTACAGCTTCTGAGATTCTTCTGGAAACTCCCTGCACGCACTCCTTACGGATGATCTTCAACCACGTTAAGTGTTGAGGACTTATGACCCTGCGCTCTCTAGCAGCAGTAGTCTATCAATGCCTTAGCTCAGAATCTCAATTCTGAGACCTCGTGTAGCCTGTGCACGTCTTGCACGGCTCTATCTACCCAAAATAACTTATGTGTGAATGAAAACGAGTGTTTAACTGCTAAGCCTCATCAACGCACTCTATGTGGATGAATTCAACTGCACTCTATGCAGGAATCTCCTGGCTCAAACAGAGAAACAATTGAAACTCATTTCCTCATTCTCTCAGATTTTGAACCTGCCATGAAATCACATATGCAGCATATAGAAGAAAGGCATAACAAGAAGCAATTATACAACAACATAATATCAACAACGCCCAGAGAATAACCACAGCCATGGAATTGAATCAAAGTCTTCCTTCTATTAATTCAATCTGTACATGAGTGTTATCCACAAGTTCTCTGCTTACTCTCTTCTTGATCCTGTTTTCTCATATGAATGCTAATGCCACAATGATACGAAGGAGGGTGCCCATATTCCGTTTGCCCTCTCGAATTCTACAACTATCAAATCTACAATTAATTCTTATCTATCTTTACATAAATTCTATTAAATGCCTCAGCTACTAAGGATGTGAGCTTAAAGGCTCAAGGTCCATTACAATGTACAAGTGCGCTTCATCACATCAGCGCATTAATGTTTATATCAAGGTGATTCAAAATTGGTGTTAGTGCTGCCCAACTGTTCTTTCTTTTTCCCTCGTGCAGGCTCGCTTGATGAGGTGTGGATGCTCCTGCATCATACTCCTCGGCTCAAAAGATTTCATGGGCTCCTTTCCATGAGCTCCTGTATAGTGTGACCATGTTTCTGTATTACTGCCTCTGTCTCCCAGCTGGCATCCTCCACTGGGTGATTCTTCCATTTCACTAGGTATTCAAAATACTGCTTTCTCCTGGTTTTCTTTCCTGCTCATTGGTCCAATATACATTCCATCTGTGGCTTTTCAGCTACCGGCATCTGCTTCTGCCACTGGACTTCCGGTTCTTCGGTTGCAGCTCCTGCTCCTGCAGCCCTGTATGGGTATAAGTCTGAAATATTGAAAATCAGAGATATCTCGATGCCCTCTGGCAACTCAAGTTCATATGCATTCTCCTCGAATTTCTTCAGGACTCTGCACGGTCCGATCTTCTTCATCTTGAGCTTGTTATATGTTCCCCTTGGGAACCTTTCCTTCCTCAAGTGCGCCAGAACCATGTCCCCAACTTCAAACTGAAGTTGTCTCTTCCTCTGATCGGCTCTACGCTTATACTCTTGGTTGGACTTCTGCAGTCGCTGCTTCACCTCTGCGTGAAGTTCCTGCNCCTCTCGGTTGTGTCCCATACAAAATTTGAAACGGACTCTTACCTGTACTCCGATTCACCGAATCGTTGTACGCGAAATCCACCTGTGGAAATATCTGGTCCCAACTGCTATGGTGCTCCATCACTAAGCTTCTCAGTAAGTCCCCCTGACTCCTGTTCACCACCTCTATTTGCCCATCCGTCTGCAGATGGTAAGCTGAACTAAATGCCAGATTAGTTCCCAGATTCTTCCATAGCATCCTCCAAAAATGACCTACGAACTTTGTATCCCTGTCCAAGACTATGCTTCTCGACAATCCATGCAATCTGATGATCTCTTTGAAAAACAAATTCGCGATGTGGGTCGCATCGCTGGTCTTATGACACGGAATAAAATGTGCCATCTTCGAAAACCTGTCTACCACCACAAAGATGGAATATACTCCTCTTTGTGTTCTCGGCAATCCCAACACAAAATCCATGCTAATGGCCTCCCATGGCCTTTCAGGTACGGGCAATGGCTGATAAAAACCTGTGTTTTGCTTTCGGCCCTTTGAATGTTGACATATCCTGCACCTGTCAACAAACCTCTTTACATATGTTTGCATTCCCGGCCAATAATACGATTCGCTCAGCTTGGCGAATGTTTTATCATGTCCAAAATGACCTGCTAAGCCTCCACTGTGCTTTTCTCTGACCAAGTTCTCCCTCATGGAGCAATCTGGAATGCACAGCTGATTTCCCCTGAACAACAATCCTTCTTGGATCATATATCCCAGCCATGGACTTCGATCCCTGAGAACTGGATTCTCAGCTGCTTCATATGCCTCTCCAAAATCTGCGTCTCCCGCATACATGTCCTTCAGATTCTCAAAACCCAAGGTTTTGACTCGAAACTCCTGCAGCAATAAACATTTCCTGCTCAAAGCATCAGCTACTTTGTTAGCAGTCCCTGAAATGTGTTTAATCACAAATGTGAAATTCTACATGTACTCTACCCATTTCGCATGTTTCTGGTTCAACTTCTCCTGTTGACTTACGAACTGCAATGCATGATTATCGCTGTACAAAATGAATTCCTTGGGTATTAAGTAATTCCTCCACTTCTTCAATGCCTGTATGATGGCATAGAACTCTTTGTCATATGTGGAGTATTTCAGCTTCGCATCATCTAGCTTCTCGTTGTAATATGCAATAGGTCTATCCTCTTGACTCAAGACTCCTCCAACAGCATACCCATTGGCATCACATTTCACCTTAAATGTCTTCTGAAAGTCAGGCAACACCAGAATAGGCTTATCTATGATCTTTCGCTTCAATAGATTGAAGCTCCTTTCAGCCTCGACTGTCCAATGAAAAAATTTATGTCGTTTCTTCACGGTGTCCATCATCGCGGCGCTAATTCCACTAAAATTCCGAATGAATTTCCTGTAGAAACTAGCTAAACCGTGAAAACTCCTTACCTCAAAAACGTTCCTCGACGATGGCCAATTCTTGATCACCTCTACCTTCTCAGGATCCATCTTCAATTCATTTGCCGAGATCACAAAACCCAAATAAATGAGTTATGTCTGCATGAACGAGCACTTCTTCAAATTGATCAGCATCTTCTCCTATTGTAACCTTCTCATCACAATGGCCAAATGCCTCAAGTGCTCTGCCCTAGTCTTACTGAAAATCAGTATGTCGTCCAGGTATACAACCACAAATTTGCCAATGAATTCCCTCAAGACTTCATTCATCAGCCTCATAAATGTCCTCGACGTGTTTGTCAAACCAAACGGCATGACCAACCATTCGTACAAACCCTCATTTGTTTTGAATGTTGTTTTCCATTCATCCCCCTCTCTCATCTGGATCTGATGATATCCGCTCTTGAGATCAATCTTTGAAAAATAATTTGCCCCACTCAGGCAATCCATCAGATCATCCATTCTCGGCAGTGGGAATCTGTACCTGATGGTGATTTTATTTATAGCCCTGGAGTCTGTACACATTCTCTAGCCTCCATCCTTCTTTGGACTCAGTACTGTCGGAACAACACACAGACTAAGACTCTCCCTGACCAGTCCTTTATCCAGCAGATCCTGAACCTGCCTTTTGACTTCCTCGTTCTCTTGAGGTGTCAACTTGTATGCGGCCTTGTTCGGTAGACTTGCCCCGGGTATGAGATCAATATGGTGACTCACACTCCACANCGATGATATCAGCGAACTCTCCCAACAGTTCCTGAATCTCGTCTGGCAAGTCGTCCACTCTTGTGCTTGTCAGGACAATTCTAGGCTTCCTGACAACAAAGAATTGTGGATGTTCATTCTTCTCCATCTCCGTGAGAAGCTCTTTCCCACTCATGATAAGTATCATGCTGCTTACCTCCAGCTTCACTTCTTTATCCTTTATTGGAAGCAGCTTATAGAGTCTCCCATCCTTCTCCAAAGTGTATGTGTTCATCCTCCCATCATGAACAACATTTCTATCATACTGCCATGGTCTACCCAGCAATATATGACACACATCCATGGGAATGACATCACACAAGATCTCATCATGATAATTCCCAATCTTGAATTTGACTAAGCACTGTTTAGTGACACTTACCCGGTGCCCTTTTTGTAACCACGAGACTTTATATGGAATCAGGTGCTTAGTCATTTCCAACTCCAGCTTTTCCACCATCTCGGTTGAAACGAGATTATCGGTGCTTCCGCTGTCCACTATGACTTTGCATTTTCTGTCCTTGGCTGTGCAAGCCATCCTGAATAGTCTGCTCCTCTGCACTACATTGTCCACCTCCTTCTCATGTGCTAAAAGAACTTTATGCATCCCAAGTGACCTTCCGCTGTCTGCATCTTCTATCTCAGCATCACGCCTCTGTGCCTCTGTGACGTGAGCTTCTGCTCTGTCCATTTTCCTATCTGGACAATCAACGGCCTTGTGTCCGTCCTTTCCACATGTAAAACATGTGATGATTCCTCCACGGCCTCTTCCTCTACCTCGGGTACGAGGAATTGTGTTCACGTCAACATATCCGCCACCCTGCTTGGTATGTTGCCTCCTCGGCTCAGCATATTGTTGCCTCTGCTCAGTTTTTGGCTGCCTCTGCCGTGAGGTTCCACCTCTCTCCAGCTTACCCTGAGGTCTCTGCCATTCCTCCTTGGGCTTCTGAGTTCTATCTGG
>SNQJ01S0048569.1:0-25524 GCA_010110895.2 Picea sitchensis
TCTACATCAAATAGTGACACATCATGTCATCTGTCAATCACATCATAATCAAATATAATAGGTCTAACATCAAAAAGGGTCCAGATCACTTGCGAGCAAGTGTCCTCAAACAATAAGTGTTCTCAGTGCGCCAGAGCGGGATGTTACAGATTTAGACGAATGAGATAGAAACGACAACGGACGAAAATTGCTCGGAGATGATTAGGGTGATCGACTCGGCGTAAAGAATGAGCTGGAAAATCTTCCAAATAAGGTTGGACGATATGCTTTATATCGTGAAACGCATAAGACATGGCACGCTGAAATGTAGCACCTGCGTTCTTAAGACCGAACGGAAGTTTCCTATAGGCGAAAGTACCCCAAGGAAAAATAAAATCATTTTTATGTTGGTCCTCAGGAGTAATGTTAATTTGATTATAGCCAGAGAATCCATCCATGAGAGAAAATATTTCACTGCCGGCACAGTCATCGACGATCTGGTCGACGAAAGGGGTTGGAAAGTTGTCCTTGGGATAGGCTTTATTAATATCCCGATAATCAACACAAACACGAATACTACCACCTTTCTTATCAATCGGTACGGGGTTGGAAACCCATTCTGTCAGAGCCACGGGATAAATAAAACCAGCTTTAAGAAGTTTTTCAACTTCGAGTTTAATGGTTGTCGCTTTACGTGGATGGATAGGACGGAGGCGCTGTCGTACTGGTTTATCTCCAGGGTATGTTTTTATCTCATGCATGATAATAGCAGGGTCGATACCTGGCATCTCTTCGTAACTCCAGGCAAAGACATCACGAAATTCTTTGAACAAAGCAGTATAGGTGACAATTTTCTTTGGAGAACACGAAGCTCCAATATGAACATTTTCAACTATCACAGGGTTAATTGAAATATCAATGGGTATCGTGGGAGAAACATTGCTAAGGTTCCCTTCCGCAAACACATCACGTGTAGATCCGAGAATGGTCGTTATGACAACAACGGTCGACGGAGTCGAAATCCGTTGATAATTCTCGAGAGTGTGTTGTTCCAGAAATAGTATGGAACGATGATGTCCATCATCCCACGGTGTATCGGCCATGATGGACATGATCATCTTGTCAGTGGGAAATATAACATGAAAAGGATCAGGAGACAACTCCTCTGGAGAGGGTGTAGAAGGTGTTGCCGATTAAATCGCATGATAAGCAGACTCAATCGGACTTAACGGCATGATTTCGCCGAAACGAGGATGATCTCCTGGATCAGGGACTATCCAAAGGTCAAAATACACCGGAAGTTCATGAGGGACGGCGAAGATCATATTAATTGAAGCAACTGACGGGCATAGAATATCGGGTGGTGGTGGTATGGGAAAAGTACCCATTAATGAAGAGTCTTTTAAAAGATCAACTCCAACATTCTCGTAACCCGGTGGGGTTTTAGCTATAAACGACACGTTTCCGGTGTGAGTATCGGAATTAAAGAAGGCAAATTGATCAACCGTAACGATCTTTCCTTGATGAGGAAAATGGACTACACAAAACAATGTTGACACAACATTGCGCATAGAATCTACCCAGCTACAGCCAAGAAGAAGATTATAATCTAAGGGAGCATCGAAAACTTCCACTTCAACTTGGACTGTCTTACCTTCGAGAGAAACTGGCAACGATGGAAGAACACCGTAAGGATTAAAACCCAAGCCATTGAAGGCTTTCAAAGTATTTTGTGATTCAGTTAACGGAGGAGAGCCAATGGCTTTCCAACAAGTAAAATACATTACACATGTAGAGGCACCCTCGTCAACAACAATTCGACAAATGTTCTTGTCTGAGACAATAACTTGTATCTGAAATGCAAGCTGTGGGGGTAACCTTGGAACATGGTCTTCCAAGTCAAAGACTATCAAATTCGTATCTGTAGGATCGATTCCACCTATCGCTTTCAACAGAGCCCTCCGTTGTGCAGGAAAAGACTGAAGGACTTCAAGGGCAGACATCGTTGAAGGTGCTTGGGCCAGATCTTCGCCAATGCTATAGTTTTGGGCCACACGAGCATGAGGATTGAATGTTGACTTCTTAACGACACCTTTTGGAGGTCGTAGGACTATATCGAGACTCGGTCATTCGATATGAAGAGGACCGTTCATGGGTGGATTCGGCGGAGAGGGTTGTACCAAATCAGGAGGTAAATCGTCTACCTTCTCCTTAGATGGAGAATAGTCTTTGGTTCTAGTTTCGATGGAAACGTCATTGTTCTTAGAATCACCAGAGCACATCAAAACATATGATGTCGTAGAAGTAGATGGTTGGTCATGAATGACCAAAGAGGCTTGTTGCTAAGACGGGAAGGGTTGGGACAAGATTGCCGGCGTAGATGGTTTGGGCGTCCCTTGAAGGAACTTATTAACCTTGGCACGTCGAGGACAATACTTCGTGTAATGATCATCACCACAGATAAGGAAAGGATATCGTGGCTTACGCTTATCTCGGTCATCAATAGGAGGGGTTTTAGTTTTCTCGTTTTGATTATTATTTTTACTCTCCTTATTCTTGCCTCTCCCTTTCTTCGATTTATTTTTACCGGTCGGCGTAGATTGACCAACGTTCACTTCAGAAGTTTTACCGGCGGGAGGAGCAGGAGACGAAGCATTTTGAACATTAGAAGAATTGGATTTAGGGGTTTCACTTGAAACCGAATGTGAGTGGGTATGAGCAATACCAATCACACCATCAGCTGCATGCGAGGCAGCTGGAGCAGTTGAAGTGTTGCAAGTACCAGGACGAGGCAAATCAGGTAATAATTCATAAAGAGTTCCCGTTTGCGAATAAATGAGATCAATATATTGAGCACGACTTATAGCCTGCTCTTCCGTAACAACGCCGCCCATAGCAATGTATTTACCGATTTTGTTCAAAAAAGATTTTGTAGACCATTATGCTAGTAACTGGTCGGGAAGCTCAAGTTTAATGAGACGTCACCTCCTTCGCCACTCATGAATATGATCAGATATATGAGTGCTTGTAATTTGTTTGAAGGAAGTTAAAATCTCAGTCCCAGTATCGTAACGGATCGGTAACTGGTAGTGTGTGAGAAAAGCCATAGCTAGGGTGTTGAAATCAGAAAAGAAACCTCGTGGCAATTCAATATACCACTTCGCAACGGAACCTGTGAGGGTCCATTGAAAAAGACGTAGACGAATGGAGTCATCCATCAGCAAGTTGGACGAACACCATAAATGAAAATTCATGACATGATTATTTGGGTCCTCTCCCGCCTTGCCATCGAATTTCAGAATATCTGATGGAAGCTTAGCAGGGATAAAAAACCATTGGGGAGAGTGATGAATAGGATCATTGAGGATCCTAGACAAGTCTGGCAAATCCAAGGTGGCAAGAAAAGGCAACTGTCGGTTTACTTGCGGATACTGGTGGCTTTGGGGTGGAAGCCCTGTCGGCAAACCAGTAGGACTGTAAGTAGACTGTCCATAGAGGGAAGGCCCGGGTTGATTCGGTGGTGGCTGGATAGGATAGTAACCCCAAGGATTGTGACCTTGAGTTTGAGTAGGGACCTGGGGTTGAGTAGTCTGTCCCGAACCCCAAATAGGATTGGTTACCCCTGGATAAGGTTGGCCAACTGTAGGGACAGCTTGCTGCCCCCCAACACTTTGAGGAAAGTTTTGTAAAAGTTGAGTCCAATACTGGGCCAATTCAGGAGGTATATTTTGTTCAAAAGGCGAGGTTGGCCCCCCTACTATAGGTATAGTTCCCCCCGGAAGTTGTGTACCAACCGTAGGTTATGTAGTAACTGTGTTTTGTCCGGGAAAAGGAAAAGGAACTGTACCACCCTGTCCAACAACGGGAATCTGTGTGTTGGGTGCAACAGTCAGAATAGTGCCACTAGGATTAGAATTACCAGAAGGAAACGGTGGGAGTGTGGGAATAAAACGAGGAACCTCATACCCAGGAAAAGAAGGACCACCCGGAGAACCGGATGGGGTTTGTGGAGGTGTTGGGTTAGGAGGATTTAACAGAGCATTCAACGCATGGTAACCGGGTGGTAATGTCGAGATGACATCAGGTATTCGCTGGGTATTGATAGGAGGGAGAGTAGTTGCAGTAATTCCGGTTTGGACACTCATAGTATTCACGAGATGGGCCATCTCGAGAGGAAGAACAAAATTATAAGTGGTAGTCTCGGGTGTAGTCTCTGTCTCGGGAGACACAAGAGGGTTGATTTCGTAAACAGGGGGTGACTCTGTACCGAAAAGAACTCGTCGGAAATTACCGGACCAAAAAGGATCTTGGCCTACTACACCGTGAGAAGGCCCAACAGTTGATTCAGAAGATGTAACAACAGTTTATTCCGAAGGATTTACTCGTCCAAAAGTTCGTTCACCACGACGAACGCGATAGTCTTCTATAGTGTTGGAAACTCAAAATTCTTCTAGAGAATCAGTTCATTCGACTTGTGGAAGTGGTGTGGTGACAACTGGAACGTCACTGGTTTCCCCGTGTGGTGAAGTAACCACAGGGACTTCAGTCTGATGGGGTGAACCCTCAGGTGTACCAGTAGGTTGAGGATCGTCCAGATGTTCTGGAGATAATCCTTGCATTCTACGAGAACGCTGCGGGGGAGCAATTGTAAACAAGTGACAAGTTCCGCGAGAAAATTCCTAAGGTCAACTTCGAGAAATAAACAACACTCACTAGTAAACAAAATCTAAGAAGTGATCACCAAGAAAACAATACCTTCTAATTTCGAAGCCACTAGTTGGTGATGAAACCCAACATCGCGACAACGAGACGAGAAGGGGCGGGGATAAGGTGGAAAAGTTACGTTGACGACCTGCTTAACAGATTTATGCCCTGGTGCAAGCTCCCACACATAATCGTGGGTATACCCTCCAAGGAGCCTGAGTGAGTTTGATCAACGTCGATTCCAGGTACCGTGAAGACTTTCCCCTCCACAGTCACCTTGGGTAAGAACCTAGAGAGATAGGCCACTAAGGTCACCACAAACAACAGTACAATCTGGGGGAACATTCATCAGTCTGATCCACACGCAAGGGCAGGGTATCTAGCTCGAAACCAACTCAAAGGCTTCCACTCATAATTGTGGGTATACCTCAGAGTGATCCCCGTAATACGTGCAATCCCTACACCGATGTCAACAAAGCAGGGTGAGTAACTCTGCTAACACCAATGCAACCTAGTGCTTGATCCTTGTGTTAGAAGGGCGTCCCAGGACAATATGTTGCAAATGGAATTTAACACTCCCTAACTCAAGATTCTATTGTGTGTTTTTGAGCTTTTGGAGAGTGTGTCTCTCTTCCTACTCCAAAGCACTAGCCTAACTAAATTTTGGCGTATATGAGCCCTAGAAAATAGTTACTAGATAAATTTTAAGATTACATAATGTTTTTTAAGAGCTATTGATTACTCAAAGGTAACGGAAGTGAAACTCATGATGTGTGACTCTGACCCAAATAATGCAAGGATGATAATGAAATAGGACTCTTTTCATTCCATGAATCCTAGCTATGGGAGAGAGAGAAAATTTTCCAAATCAACTCAAATACCACAATGCAAATGTAATGCACAATTTCCTTCCAGATGACAATACAAACAATCATTTATCATTGAGCAATTTCTAAATGTCTTCTCCAAATACTTCAAGAAACTCTAAAATTTGATTTTTCAATGTTTTCAAAATGACAAAAACAAAATCTTGAAAGAAAACTTGTTGTTCACTTTCCAAGAAGAACTATGATTAATGAGAAAAGAAAATCAAATCATACAGAATCAAACAAACAACCCAATCAACTCTTTCAACGAAAGTAAAAGCAAAAAGCAAACCAATGAGGCTTCTCAATGCAAACGAAAAATGTTCTTTCGAACCACCAAGCAAGTGAGAAACACCAAAAACTTGACTCTCTACCAATCACTGGTTCCCAGTCAATCAGACACACTCAACTCCAGAAGTCAGAGAGAAAGAAAATGCCAAACTGAGCCAAGAGACGAAAGTCAAGCTATCAAAGGCAAGAAAGACCTAGAAACCCTAAATTTGTTCCAGCAAGCAAACTACAACAAGAGATGTATAAGTCAATGATCTAATAAGCCAAAAAAACACCAATCAACTGTTCTGAGCAATTGAAAAAGTCAAAACCCAATTCCAAAATTTTCAAAAATCTTGCTCGCAGGCAAGCAGTGTTACACAGTGCGAGAAGATAGGATTCTCGTAGGCCACCTTAAAGCAAGGTGCGAGGTGTTCAAACTGGACCCTATATGCAGGGTGCGAACCTGACTGGTTCTCGCAGGCTGTCAATGAACACAGTGTGAGAACTCCTGAAGATAATAAAATTTTTGAAAATGCAAGCAAAAATCAAACTAGCTTATAGACCCAGAAGGTCTCTCAGGATATCCTGAGGACTCAGACACTGACAAAACAGGAGAAAAATTCAAATAGAGAAAAAGGCCACAGAAAACTCAAATACCATAAAGAAAAAAGGGGGTTCGATCCCCAGTGGAGTCGCCAATTTTGTTATTGGATAAATCCGTAAGTGCGGACACGAACCGATCTCCCTAGATCCACCTGGATCTAGAACAAAACAGGACAGGATAATACACTTTCCCTAGATCTATCCTATTGAATGAACTAAGAGACGAGAATCATGGACATACCTTATGAACACTTTCCTTATATCTCTGTTGGTCCAAGCTTCACTCCAATGCTCTTGTGTCGTTCAGATCACAACAATACAAACCAATCGAAGTAAACGCAGATTAATATATTCAATGGCTAGTCTATACATATGATCAAGGAATTATGTAATAAAGTGACATCATCTTTATGGGAAAGGGACATATTATTGTATTGATTTAATTGAAAGTGAAACTTACAACCTGAGACTTGATGTCATAGGTCTCCTTTCGATGGCTCCTAGCTCTGACACACACACTTGCTCATGCATGAAGAAAATCAACCACTTTTGATGACCTTGCTGTTGTCTCTAACTGTTGTAGCATCAGTCCTTCATACAGGCTTTCAATAATTCTCCAATCAATATCTTGCTAGCTTGCTGCTTATTCCTCTTAACCCTTTCCATGAGCAATCTCCTCAATATATAGGAGAAGATAGATTAGTTACTTGGATAGGAAATGATCCCAAGATATCAGGAAAACCAGTACTTAGATAACCATTCGCTAGCCAACTCATTCTTCTCGAAGATTCCCTTCTCGAAGGCTCGAGAACTTCATATTTTTCCTCTTTAATAAGATGTTCACACCCTAGCAGTTAGGTACAGTGTGAACCCCTCGCACTCCAGCTTAATGCAGCCTGCGAGAATCAGGCATTCTCGCAGGAAAGTTTATATGTAGCCTGCGAACCTCTTTAAAAACATGATTTCTGGAAGCAGACAAGTGTAACTTTTCCCAGGAAAGTATTCTTAGTGAAGAGCTTGATTTTCCATCATCATAACATCATCATACTATCATCATGATGACCAAAATTGTGGATAACAATGGCATCTCCCCTCCTATCTCGCACAATCAATTTGTGGACGACACACTTTTTATGGGTATCCCAACTGTCTGCGAAGCCAACTCTCTTCTAGCAATCCTCCAGACCTTCTCGGATGCCTCGGGTCTGGAATGCAACAAGGATAAGTCCCAAATATTTTTCTTCAATACGCCACCTCCGATTCAGCACCATATCTCTGATATCCTAGGTTTCAACAGAAGCTCCCTTCCGTCCAAATACCTTGGCATTCCCTTGATTGACAATGCCCTTTGGAACTCCTCTTGGGAACATCTTCTATCCTCCTTTACCAAGAGGCTTTCTTCCTGGACCTATAGAGTCTTAAACCTTCCCAGTCTTCTTATTCTTCTCCGAGTTGTTCTTCAGGCCCTTCCTGTCTACACCTTCTCTGCGCTGGCGGCCCCGAAGTTCATTCTCACAACCATTAAAAACTTACAAAGAAAATTCTTCTGGCATGGCCTCAACTCAGGGAAGAAAATAGAGTTGGTCAGCTGGGACAAACTTTGTCGACACAAAGAGAAAGGAGGCTTGGGATTACGGGACCCCCTCATGATGAACAAAGTTCTAAGCGCCAAAATTTGGTGGCGGTGGCTCAAAAACCCCAAGGACCTCTGGGCCAAACTTTGGAGGAAGAAATATGCACCAAATGTGGTGGAAAAGAACCTAATTCGATGGAATGGGGACAACCCAGGCTCCTTAATCTAGATAGCGGCTAAGCAGAACAAACAACTGGTGACTCGGCATGCCTTCTGGGAAATTAGAAATGGGGAAACAACTCTCTTCTGGAAAGATTCCTGGCAACAATGGCCAGTTTTGGACAATGAGGATTGGGCGAGGGACATCTGCACCCAAGCTACACTTGAGGGCCTGACAAGTGTAGCTGACTACTGGCAGGACAATCCCCCAGAAGACACCTGGCGATGCTGGCACCTGGACAGGGAACACATTAATTTGGAAGCACATGTGGACCTGGCACCCTGGCAAGAGGAACTGGCCAAACGAAAAATTCCAAAAATTGCAGGAGAGGATATCCTTCGTTGGGGGTACTGGCCACGGGGCACCTACAGTACGCAGGAATCCTATCAGATCAAAACTCAAGTAGACCCCCTCCCTACAAGGAAAGTTTGGCACAAAATCTGGAATCTTAAACACTGGCCAAAAATCACCCTTTTTCTCTGGCTTGTCTCCCACTCAAGCATTCTAACTTGGGATAACCTCTTGAAAAGGGGTTTTGTTGGGCCCTCTATTTGCATGCTTTGTGGAGAGGCAGAGGAAACTATGAATCATCTCCTCAACTCTTTCCCTTACACTGCTCAACTTTGGGATCAAGTGGCGCTTATCATGTGCACTTCGAATCGCCATAGAGATAGTATCCTCGACACCATTACGGATTGGAGGGACCAGTCTTTCCATTCTCCCCTCCTCAATCGTATTTGGAAATTACTTCCAGGTTTCATCCTTTGGCAAACTTGGAAAGAAAGGAATAGAAGGATTTTCATAAATGTCTCCCTCCCTTGGCAACACTGCTAGAATCAATGCCGCTACAATATCATGGAAACTCTCAACCTTCAGCAGTGGACCGACGAATACTTGCTCAACACTCCCTCCGAATTCCCAATCCTCCAGCATTGGAAGCCTCTTCCTTCTCATCACGCTCTCCCCCCCTCTCAGAAACCCCTCTTTTTGGTCTACCCCCCCAGTTGATTTCATCAAGCTCAATTTTGACGGAGCCTCTAAAGGCAATCCAGACGCAGCGGGCTATGGAGCAGTCTTCTGCAACCATCATGGGAACATCATTCTCATAAGCGTAGGATCCCTTGGTAATTCCATGAATAATGCAGCAGAACTCTGGGGACTCATCAGGGGATTGCAATTAGCCATTGAAAACAATTACACCAAGATAATAGTCGAGGGGGACTCTTAAATCATCATCAATCTGCTCCGCAAAATCTTAAATGGAGCAAACCCGGAAAAAATGTTGCCTAGCTGGAGACTCTCACATGGGCTACAAATTATCTCAGATTTAGTGCAACCAAATTAGGCTGTCATACCTGCTCATATCAGGAGGAAGGTGAATCAAGTTGCGGATGAACTAGCAAATATGGGGACCAACTGGAGTGGAACAAAAATCCTCTGCAACTCGGCCCTAGAACCTGATCACCCTATTCTCCAGCATTGTATCTGCAAAGATGGAACAGTGGACACACCCCCGGATGGGGTGCTAGTGCGTAACACCTGGTGCGAGGCGGAGGAGAAGATTGGACAATGAGGCACAAAGCCATGTGACGAGCTTGTGCCATCGCCCGCCACCCCGATCCTGCATTAATTCGCCATTACTATGTCGTAGCTTCTAATTATGCAGCCTCCCTCTCCTTTCGTGATTCATTTCATGGCATGGTTGTCTGTGTATGCCTCCTGTCTCCACTTGTGCTCCGAATGGAATCCCCCTCCGCTGCCATGGCCTGATATAACCCAGAACTTCATGCAAATTGCAGCCCTTGTTCAACTCCAGGCACTCTACCTCTGCCTAGTGCACCTGGTTTCCTTTAGTTGTTACGCGATGAACCTCATGCCATGCCCATGGGGGCGACCGTGTAGAGGATCTCCATGGAAACCTCACCGACCCTCTGTCTCACCCCTTGCATCGCCTTCCACTTGCTCCTCTCCATCCCTCCAGCCCGAGCCAAATATTCCTACCTCCCTCGCTCTACCTATTTCGTAGTTTGACAACCTCGCTATCATCCCTAGGTTGTCGTGTTCCTCTTCGCGTCACCTTCCTGTCCCCTCTTCGATCGTGCCTCCCCTTGCACCAGTTCTTGACTCCTCTGGGAAGACTATGGGGGAGCCACCTCTTTGAAGGCCTCGGAACACCGAGAACCAGTCCTCTAACTCTTTCTTCGACATGTAGCTAAGAGAAAGCCTCGTTATTCTCTTCGGTTTGGTCTTTGAACTCCGTCAGGGGGTGGAGGACCTTCAATTTTGTCTACAAGCCATGTATGGAAAGGTTGTGGTCCTTCTTCAGCTCCTTTCATCCCTTCAAGAGGCTTTCCCCTCGCGCCTGACAGGTGTGGCTTCAGCAAAGGAACCCTGTGTAGCGAACAGTGAAGGAAATGCCCAGACACAACGATCCACAAGGAATGGGATGGAGCAAGCCACGCACGAGGACATGGCCATGGAAGTGGACACAACATGGCGCGCACTGCAGGATACTTCACCAGTTGTCGACAGGACCGAGATAAGCATGGAAGCTGGAAGGCAGTGGGCAGATCAAGTGACATACATCGAGGAGGAACCTTGGTCTGAAGCCGTCCACGCCACCTGGCCAGGTAGTTTGCCAAATGTCTAAGCCCATAGGGGCATTTCAAGTTTCAATAGTTTCTCTATTGTTTAGTTGTTGTCCAGTCAGTTTCAGACTGTTTCCTTAGACTATTACACTACCTATGTTTGACTCCCATGCTGGCTGGATTGGTTTCCCCTCTGTTGGGGCAGTCCAGTAACTACAGTACGACTATTTTTTGTATTTTGTACCTCCATTTTGGTCTTGGAAGGCCTTTTATATATAATACTTCTAACTTACAAAAAACAAAATAATGACTAATAAACAAGGAAAAACCTTAGGAAAAATAAATCCTAGGTGTGTGTGAAGTAAGTCAAACACCCCCCTTGAACATCACTATGGTGAAAATAAATAATGGCTCCCAGCAACGAGGCCATGTTAGGTACCCAAATACAAAAGATACTCTGAAATAAAGTGAGGAAAGAGGGAAAAACTCATGGGAAACACCCCCCCTCAATGTACAATGTGTGTAAAAAGAAGAGCTATAGTTTCTAGGAAACTGTGTCCTTCACTCCAAGATGACTTCGCAGAGAATGGAACTTCTGCTTAGTGAAGGTCTCGGTGAAGATGTCTTCCATCTATTCTGCTGAAGGAAATAATTATAAGTCGATGATACCCTCGTGTACTAAGTCTTGAATGTAGTGCATTTGGATCTCGATGTTCTTCGTCTGCTGCCTCTGAACTGGATCTCTACAGAACTTTAGAGTGTTATGGCTGTCACACCATATGACGATCGACTGATGAAATTGAATTCCCAACTCAGTGAGAAAATGTTGTACCCACATAGCCTAAATGGTTATGTTAACTACCCCTATGTACTCTGCCTCGACTGAATATAGAGAAATGGTGGCTTTCTTCTTTCTTGACCAACAGATAGGCCCATAACCAAGACTGAGTGAGTAATCATATATGGACTTGCGATTAGTGTTGTCACCAAACTAGTTAGAATCAGTAAACCCGATGAGATATAATGTAGAGTCTACTACATAATGAATCCCAAAGGTGATGGTGCCCTGTACGTATCGAATGATACGCTTTGCAGCCTTGCAATGTAGCTCATGCGACTCCTGCATGAACCTGGAAACTACGCCAACTGCATAGGAGAGTTCTAGTCTGGAGTGTGTGAGATACAACAAGATCCCCACTAGTTGTCTGTACAGTGCCTATCAATCAGTGGAGTGTCCGCTCCATCCTCAAGTTTGAATCCTGATAGGAAAGGAGTCGGAGAAGACTTACAGTATTTCATGTGAAATCTCTCAAGGAGATCTCGATCATACTTGGCTTGATATAGTTTGATGCCTGATGCATCCTGACTGATATCGATTCCAAGGAAGAAGTGTAGAGGACCCATGCCCATCATCAAAAACCCATCATGTATAATCCTCTTGAATACAACAATCGTTGAAGTTGACAAACCAATGATTAACAAATAATCAACATACAAAACTAAGAGTAGGAGTGAATCAATTGTCCTGAGAATGTAGATATTCAAGTCTAATTTACAACATACAAAGTTATGTGACAATAGGTAGGAGTCCATAGTGGAATACCATGCCCTCAGATCCCACTTGAGGCCATAAAGAGAATTCTTCAGTTGACATACCAAAGATGAGTCTTGCATAAATCCCTGGGGCTGCTCCATATAGATCTCCTCAGAGAGATCACCGTGAAGAAATGAATTCTTCACATCCATATGATGTAATTCCCATCCCTTTTCCACTGCAATATCAAGTGCCAAATTTATGGAATCCATCTTCACCACTGGAGAGAAGGTTTCATCATAGCCAATGCCATGCACCTGCTGAAAGCCTTTGGAAATAAGCCTGAATTTGTATCTACTAATATTTCCATCAACTGCGCTCTTGGTCCTGTAGACCCATCTGCACCTAACAAGTTTCCTTCCATAAGGAAGGGGAACCAGATCCCAATTCTGGTTCTCGAGGAGGGAGTTGTACTCCTCCTGCATGGCGGATTCCCAAAATGGATTTCCAACAACCTTTCCATAAGACTGTGGATATGAAGACTGAACCAAGAAAATATGCCTGGAGGGAAATGGTTTAGTGGAAGTGAGTTCAATAGGAGGCTCCTTGAAATTAGATCGATTCCTCCTAGTATTGGTTGGATCACCAACAAGATCCCCTGTATCCTGAAGAGTAGTTTGTGCCCACTTGGGCCTCTGCTCTAGCTCTGCATCTACATCTAGATGCTTTGAATCTACATTTGATTGTACTGACTCTATATCTAGATCATCTGATTCATCAGAATCATAACTCGCATTTGAAGAAGAGTCAGCATGTGCATGATCATCATCTCGGACAGGTGGAAGAATGAAGGTTTATGCATGCGACTGCTGAGGTACATGTGAGACACTTTCCTCAAATTGGACATTTCTCTCAATGATGAGCCAGTTTGAGGAAATATCAATAAGTTTGTATCCCTTTAGACCGCCAGGGTATCCAACAAAGATACATTCTGTGCTCTGTGGATCAAGTGCCTTCCTTTTTTCAGAGGGAATTTGAGCCCATGAACGTGAACCAAAAATACGAAAGTCGGTCACTTCTGGTTTGAGGCTGCTCCAAGCCTCGTAGGGGGTCTTATCCTTGACATATCTATGGGGAGATAATTTTTGGATGTAGATTGCACAATTAATTTCTTCGGTCCATAGTCTCTATGATAGTGACTTTGCATGTAGCATGCAAGATGCCATCTCTTTTAGAGATCTGTTTTTCCACTCAACAACTCTATTTTGTTGTGGTGTATAGGGAACTATGTGCTGCAACTGAATCCCTGCCTCGTTAAAAATATTTTGGATCTCATGATTGACATACTCTCCCCCGTTATCAGTTAAGAGGACTTTGATTTTCTTTCCCGATTGTGTCTCAACCAGGGCTTTGAAATCTTTGAGGTATTGAAAGACCTTAGAATTTTTCTTGAGAAAGTAAATCCATGTGAAACTTTTGAAATCATCAACAAAAATGAGAAAAAACCTCTCTTTTCTAATTTATGGATGCGGAAAAGGACCCATGAGGTCACTATGGATCAGATCTAAAGGAGTGAAATCTCTCTGAGTCTTTCCTTTGTCGAATTTATCTTGAGGGTGTTTTCCAAGAACACATCGCTCACAAATTCCTTTGGAAAAATGGATGTCTTGTAGACCATAAACCAATATTTTCTTGCTAATATATTTCATATATCGGAAATTCAAATGCCTGAACTTTTCATGCCATATCCTACTACTTTCATCAGCATGGGTAAGAAGTAAAGAAAAATCTGGTTCAATAAATTCAGAAAATGTGTACAATCTAGATTGATGATTTACGTCACTGGTAGAAAACCTAGAATTTGTTTCCATGTCATAGATTGCCAATGCATTTGGTGTTAATATGAATTTCTTTCCGGTTCCAAAATTCTTCATCTGATACACAGAGAAAAGATTGAAGGAAATTTTGGGAACGTGCAACACATTCTCAAAGCTTCTGTTGGTGAGTTCAATCCTTCCTTTGTTGGTGACCTCGACTGGAGAGTTGTCCCCCATCATAATAGGAGGACCTTTGCATGCATGCAATGAAGAATAGACTGATTTTGTGGCATCCATGTGATGTGATGCTCCTGAATCTGCGATCCAAGCATCGAGAGAGTAGTTGATGGCAATCAAAGCATGGATAGAATTTCCTTTCTTGGGATTCTGATCTTCTGGCTTCTTCTTCTTGGCACCCCCGGGGATGCGATGTCCAAGGTTATTTTTCTGAAGTATTTGAGTAATTAGATATATTTTTTTCTTCATGCATGCAGATTCTAAATGGAATCCTTTATGGCAGTATGTGCATTTATCCCCTTTCCTTCCCTTTCCACCTTTGTATCTAGAGGCATCGATGAAGGGTTTTGAATACCCTTCCTTTTTCAGATTTTCATGAGATTTCATTTTGTATTTATATTTAGAATTATGATATTGATGGATTCCATATTTCAAAGTAAGTGCATTCCCCTTTGGGCCTTTGATTTTTCCGATGTTGATGAGCTTGGTTTTCTCTTGTGTCAGAGATTCGATAAATTCCTCAAGAGAAGGCATCTTCTAGGTGGCTCCAGAGGCGAATTTGAATGAATAGAATGTGGATATGAACACAGAGAATTCAAGACCAATTTTGGAGAGAATGGTGAGAATTATTTGTTTCTCCTCCTTATATTTATCAACCCCGCAAGCTTTGAGTTGCGACAACAAATCCTTGTATTTTGTAAAGAAATCTTGGAGATTGTCGAAGATTTTTGGATCCAATGTGAGAAATTCCACCTCAAGCATGTGTCCCTTTATCTCATCCTGTTTTCCAAATATCCCTTCCAAGGTGGTCGAGGCTTCATTGGGGGTTTTACAGGAAGATATGTGAAAAAGGAGATCGAGAGATATGCGACTGCAAATTGTTCTGAATGCTTCATCCATTCGATTTAGATACTTGGATTTTTCTATGGCTGATGTCGGTTTTGTGTCTATATTCAAGTTTAACTTGTACAATCCTCTAGTTTGAAGATGTATTATTATTCTCTCCTTCCATGCAAAGTAATTGTGAGGTGTAAGAATGAATCCTTTTGGGAATTCCATTTTTCCGATGTCTTCAATCTTTGGTACCTGCAAAAAATTTGGTGTAGCTTTTGATTAGCAATCTGTCAGCTCTTATACCATGTAAATGTGTTGACCCTTCACAAAATAGATATAGATAGAAAATAACACACACATTTTCAGAGAGAAATTGAGAAATAAGAAGCAAGAGAGAAAGAATGGAAGAATTATCATTAACCATAATGAATAATTTACACATGATATACTCTATATAACTCAACCAATTTTCACTGGAGGTGAAGCCAATACATCATAGTGGTGGTATAGAGTGATCTGGACATAGACCAACAATTATGGGAGTGCACTGCCACTTAGTCTAGTCTCTCAGGAAGTTACGAGAGTGAAATTCCACCTAGCTGAGTTAACTAGTCTACCAATCTCCAGTTAACTGAATGAAACAAAGTGAAGTGAGGAGGAGATCAAGGAATCATGGGTAATGCACAAGTATGGTGATGATACCAAGGCTAATTCACATTAGCTTGTGATGATCCCAATGTTGCATGGTGAGAAAACCAATGCAACATCTAGACTCCACTCAACTAGTCAAACTAAAGTGAAAACTGAAGAGAATATTCTCCTTAGAGGAATATTGTTTCTAAAATATAGGAGACTGGATAATGACTAATAATGACTAATAAATAAGGAAATAACTTTGGAAAAAAAAATCCTAGGTGTGTGTGAAGTAACTTCAACAAATAAATATCTTAATTTGCTCATTATCTTCAAAAACTTTCCAATGTTTAATGTTATCCGGAATGGATGGTCTCTACATAATTTCTATTTCAAATTTTAACATTGAATTATTAGTAGGTTTAAACATTGCAATGACAACGATAAGGGAATCAAAAATTTCATTTTTATCCCTAGGAATAAAATTAAAGTTTACAAATAATAAGAAATTGTATTCGAGGTCCCACACTTGATTCATATAATCCCTCAAACAATGATGTTTGGTTTGAGATAAGGCTTTCACCTAATGTATAACAAGCTTCGAGTCTCCAAAAACAGATAGCTTATCAATATTTAATCTCCTATCCTTTTCAAGGCCAAGGATAAGAGCTTCATACTTTGCAACATTATTAATAGTTTTATAGTTTAATTTGTAAAAAAAGAAAAATGAATGTTTAGTAGGAGAAATAAAATGAATACCATCTCCTGATCCATCTTTTGAAGATGTGCCATCAAAGTACATTTTCCAAACTTCATTAGGATCAACTGGAATTTTATTAATGGTTTCACATATGGAATTTTCTTTATTGTTTTCTTTAGTAAATTCCAACAAAAAAATTCCTAATTCATCATTCTCAACAAATACTAGACGATTTTATGAATTTTTTGCATCACTTAAAGTATAAGCGAAACGAGCTTCTCGGCAAAGTCTTCGAGTTTTCCCACCAAATAATGGTATAGTTTCATATGATAGATCTAATTGTAGATTTCCTCTCAATTTTTCACCCCAGGATCTTGAAAGGATCATACCAAAGCTGGGTGGTACATCGACAATGACAATATCCATCTTAATACTCTTATTAGGAACCCGAGCTAAATTAACAACCAAATATTTGATTATCCCAAGACATTGTACTTTCTTTGAATCAAAGGTGTATAAATATTTATAATGTTTAGTAATATCAAGTACTAAATTTTCCATGATAACCTCGAGCATAAGATTATGAGAGGCTCCTGATTGTAACATACAATTATGTAAACACTGATCATGAATGGTCAAAGTAATGTTGAAAGGAACAATATTAGTATCTTGTTTTTCAAGATAAGGGCCTCCACTGATTTTTGGTGCTTTGTCCTATACGTTAATTTTGTCAGTATTTGAGGCCAAGTGAGGAGAAAAACCCATCAACTTTTTTACTTCCTCTTTAAAAGTAGGTATTTTTATTACTTCATTCAAAGGAATTGGAATGCATACTTTGTTAAGTTCGGTGGTTAAATTGAAAGAACATGTATTTTGAATAGGTACTTCCTTATTTTGTTTTTCGGTCATATGCTTAACTACTTCCTTTGGTTGTTTTTGTACTTTCTTGATCACCTTTTGACTTTGAGGTTGAACCTGATTAGTTTTAGGCCTAAGATCATAATTATGGTGGATTTCAGCTAAGACTGTTTCAACAAATTCTTGATTTTCTTCAACCCATATATTTTCCATTTCTTGTTCCATCATATTAATATTTTGCATAAAGTTGGTTATTGAATTTTGATGATCTTGTTGGGTCAAAAAAGAATGAGGTTCTTCTGCCTCTAACTAATTTATCTCAGGTAGTTCTCCTGATATCTAAAATTCTTCATCTTGCAATTTTGTTTCAAAATCCTCAGTCATATTGTTACTGTCTCTTAATGGAGGTTGTGGTGGAGGTTAATCAACCTTCTTTTCTTTATTTAAAATCTAAGGGTCAAATGTTTGTTTATAAGGAACAATAGTTTTTTGCAGAAAAGTCCTAAATGCTCCAGAAGTGTTATATAAATTTCTATGTGGATTAGCTAGAAGATTAGGAGGAATATTTTTTTTAGTAATTTCAAACTTATCCATCTTACTAGCTAAAGATTTAACTATTTTCGCTATTTCATATATCTTTTGATATTTCCTATTAGCAGAAGAAGATACTTCTGTTGATTTATCTTCTCGATTTTTCTTGCTTTCAAAATTTTCAATTTTATATTTGTTTTTACCTACGACGACTAGATTTCCTTCTAAATCTAAAGTGTTGGTTTGCATGGTGGCTAATGTAGTATCCCTTCGCTCCCTTAGTAATAAGGAAAATTCAGGATTAAAAGAAAAATAATATGTAACCTTAGTTGTGAATGGGGTTGGTCTTATGTCTTCAGGAATTCTAATATAAATCTTATTTAATAGTTTGGTAAAATAAGAAAGGAATTCATCATTTTTTATCTTTCAAGCGGTAAACTCAGTAAGATAATATTGGTGATCTATTTTTTCACCCCATTGATTTAAAAATGTTGTTTCCAATTCTTCCCAAGTCATAATACTATTAGCAGGTAAATTTTGAAACCATTGTTGTGCATCACCTTCGAGGCTTTGTACAAACAATATGAGATATACTTCTTCTTCTGAAACTCTGATATTATCAGTACAATATCAAAAAAAGGCAATACAGTCTTCGAAACTAACGTTCATTTGACCATTTTACTTAGGAAATTCTTTTATATACTTATCAGGTAAATTATGCAGTTGTTGGGGAAGTGCCAAAGGATGATAGAGGGAATTGATGTATTGTTGGACTCGAGGTGGCATGGTTACTTTCTAATAAGGCGATGGTTTCTTTTCAGTCTTAGGAGACTTCCTTGGAGAAACATGACTAAGGATAAATGAAACCTTTCCAAAGGGAGTCCAAGTAAAACAAGTGTTATAAATACCCACTAAAGGAATATTATCGACCAAAGGAGAACCAAATTTTATACTAGTTGGGTTTTTATATTCGAATTGATTTTCAATAAATTGAACTTATGGAATTTCAATATCTTTGAACTCAGGAGAACCTAATGAAGAATATCCTACCTCATGTCGTCTATTTTCTTGTGAAATAAGTTTCTCAGGGTCAGATAGAGGGGTAGTATGTGGTGCTTTTTGATGAGAATGAGTATTTCTATAATTATTATCCAGGTTTACTTGATAAGGTGAAAATATTAGTTAAATATTTTCAAAGATAAAGCAAATGTGAAATTCTACTTCATTCACCACTGAAGCAAAATGCATATCATTTCCTAGAAAATAAATAAAGACTAGAACAATATGGCTTGAATTCTAAAATCCAATCTTTTAATAAATGAGAAATTTTAAATACTCACAAGAGTCACCATTCTCAATCTCACTAGACATGTGGGTTGGGTTGAACTTGAGCATCCTGCTGAGCAAGAATGCACAAAGATTGTTGTTGTACCACATAAATACACCTTTTATTCCTTGATCATACACCATTTACCACCTCATTCTTATCTTATCTTTCCATAAAACCATTAATCTCCACCACTTTCATAATACATATGGGTTTATATCTCCATTTTCCAAATTATTTATTTTCAAGTATTTTTAAGAGAAGTTGTGATTAAATACTAGAAAACTAACATATTTTCATTATATCTCAAAGTTGGATGAGTTTTATGATGACTACAAGCATATTTGAAAAAATTTACAAGGTCAAAAATCACCACCTAACTTCAAATTCGAATTTCATCTTCAAGCTTTGATTTGGAGATAATCATTCAAGCTAACTTCAAGGAGAAGATCATGGATAGAATATCTTATCTAAGATATTTGTGGAGGATTTGAAGGGATAGGTTGAGAGAAAAGTGGATCTGTAATTATGAGTTTGTTATATTTATTCATGTATAAATAAGCGGGTTCTCTCCTCATTTGAGAGGAGGCCTCTCTCTAGAATAGAGAATAGAAGAATAGAGTGATTGAGTTTTGATTCATAGTCTTGTAGTTTTGAGATAGTTATTTTCATTATTTGTCATGTATTGGATTGTTTTAATGAAAGATTTTACTTTCTCATAGTGGTTTGTCGTTTACCTTTTTGTCGTGTGTTGTTGTAGATGTTTTTAAAATGCTTTCATTAGATTTAATTTACGCACTTTCATGTTTTCATAGATTAATTCTAGATTTCATGCTTTTGTAGTTAGATTAATTTTTTTCTTTCATAGTTAGATTATGTCTCATTTGATTTCGTAGATTCAGTTTTAGTCTCAAGTTTATGTAGCATTAGGATAGTTTCTGCATATTTTGTGCTTTCTTAGATTTAGATTCAATGACAGTAGTTTAACATGTTTCTTTTCAATCATTAGCATAGATTAGAAATCCTCTTACCCTACATATACTTTGCGTACATCTCATAAGATTACGACTCCAGATTGATAATTTATGTCATAATTACTATCATATAATTCGCTCGACATTTTGGCGCCGTTGCCGGGGAGGTGTTAAAAGGGTTAGAGTTAGATTTTATTTTCAGTTGTGTGAATTTTCTTTTTGCAAGTGTTTCCTTAGTTTTATTTCTTTTCATGCGAATTTCGTTTTTATGCAAGTGTGCTTTTGCATTTTTCATTTTCGTAGTGTAAAGTTTGGATTGTGAATTAGTTTTTGTTTTCTTAGTTCACTTTTGATTTCATACATGTTTATCTTTAGTTTTGTTTTGATTTTGCAATTGTTTAGTTTTGTTTTGCACTCGTTTCGTACTAGTTTGTTTCGTACTGATTTTTCACTTGTCATGTACTCATTTTCATTTTGTTTTCTAGTATCTGGATTTGATTTTCATTAAGATGATTTTACAATGAGTGTAAGTTTGGAATTACTCACTGAGATCCTTGCAAAATCTAAGATCTCCTCTTCTCAGGAAGAGGAGATCCTGAACGCAATTAAATATGCAACCACTCCTCCAGAAGCGAAGGAAAAATTAACATCTGAAGAGTTCTATACAGCTGATAATGAACAAGCATGCAAGCAGGAAATCGAGGAGGATAAAGAAGGGATTTCGAGTGATTTTGATCAAAATGAAGAAGTAGACCATGCTTATGAAAGCTGCATCGAACATTGGTTTCAAGTAAGTACAAGGATAGATCAATTTTGTTTTTTCTTTTATTTCATTAATTTACATTTTGAGTAGTTAAATTCGAACATTATTGTACATCCTAGATTTCATTTTTCAAAATTAAATGTAAATCTTTGTTTACTTTTGTTACGTAGATGGTTACATTGGAAGTTTCATTTCATTTAGATAATTTTTAGTTTCTAATTATATTAAAATAGGTAGGTTTTGATTATGAATAAACATGCACACTTAAAAATTAGAAGAAAAAAAACATGGTTGAATTTCTATTTTAGATCAATTAAATTTCTTGTTTTAGAAAACTTTCATTTTTTTAGTTTGGTAGGAATTCAAAGATTTTATAAGAATTTGTGTGTGCATAAAAACAAAATTAAAAAAATATAAAACATTAAAAAATAAAAAAACTATAAAACACATAAAAAACAAAAATATATATAAAAACAAAACACTTTTTGTGTGTGCATGTATCTTTCGATTTTCTAGGTTACACCTGCAATAAACCAATTTCTATGCACAATGAGAAATAATAACCCATGAACCTATCAATCTAAATTCCTTACCTGTCGATCTGAGTATTAAGTTGCAGTCGCTTTGATTATTATCTGTTTGATCATCTTGGAAAGACCATCTCCATACTTGAAGATCTGGGCCACCATTCGAGAACGCCTGCTTATTTTAAGAGTCATATGCTTATGTGCCCTATTAGTGAAAGAATAAAATGGAAAACTCATACTGCCATCTGAGAATTTATTTTATGAATCAAGATTTACACAAGAGGTAGATATTGATGACTTAAAAACCTGCATCTTCCGTGACCAATAAAGCGCTCCTTAGAGGTAACATGGGCCATTCTTTGCATTGAATGCCACCTATTGACCTTATGGAGAATCCAAACCTGATTGTTGTCACAATTACAGAAACAAGTGAGATTTGGTGAGATTGATTACATTATCATGTATCCTGTGATCTCTCCTAGTCTTCTCAAATATTTAGGAAGGAGAGTCCGGGATCAATTTGAACGAGATTGTTAACCAAATCTTATCATCTCAAGATTTTTTGTTGCCTTTACCTAAATATTGTTGTATGAGATCAAACTCTTAATTGGGTGTCAAGAATAATTTTTCAACGAGTCTATCATCAAGGGAAAAATGTGGGAAGAGTGTTTGAGTCGATCCAAAACAAATCTCGGTGATTAAAATTAAAAAATCTTCTGCATATCTGAAGCACGGATTTGGTGCAAGTTTTTTCAGGCCAACATATCTCTTCTGGAGGAAAATAAAAACGCTCTCATGGCTTATATTCTCGTGTTTTCTCTCCGTGATTACATTCCATTATTGATGCATGTAGAATTCATTCCTTGTGGCAGTTTTGATTATTGCAGTCAATCACTCGAAATTTTTGGGATTCCAATGCATACGAAATTATAATTCTAATCCCACACTTCCTCTACCAGATATGATCTCTAGGGATACCTCCTCACATTGACATCGCAGGTTAGGATCTCACACTTCCATGGTCGATGACTCTCAAATTAAAAATTTCCGTCACTTAACGTCCATATGCAGACAGTCAACTCCGGGTTCAATTTATGAGAAAATGAAGCATAATTTGGAAAATATGGCACATGGGTTTTGTGCAGAAGGGTCTCATTTAGCTGACGCGCGGACGGTTTTTGAAAACTCAAATTGGTTTGAGAGAAGTTCATGTTTTTTATAAATAGATTGTGAACCCAAATTACTTCTCCCTTTCCCATGTAGCAGCCAACATTACTCTCTTGACAAGGCGTATGGTGAATTGCCTGATAATGTTGGGATTAATGAAGAGATTTAGAACACCATTTATGAAGAATCTCTATGGCTTGCCACGGTCATCGAAGGAACCTCAGGGTAATACTACAGGTATCATGATCATTGGGGAAATCAAACTCATACTGTACTATTTTTTATTGTTTACTTTCAATTAGTTGTAAATGGGCAACCTTCTGTCATATGTTGAAACAAAAATGATTTCCAATCAGTACAGATAATTTTTCCTCAGAAGCAATTTGGGTGCAAGTTTGACATATATGAATTTTGTTCACATAATGTTGTTCCCAAAGGGAAGTACATTGCTTTTGTTTTGGCTGAGACAGATACTGATCAACCTGAACGAGGACACATTTTGATTGGACCTATTAATGAGTCTTCTCTAGACAATTGTTTCATATCAACTAGCTATGATGCAACAACACATTTTGAGTCAACAGTGCAGGATGTTCTTGCTATGTACACCCGCATACCTGGAACCGTCAACCTAAGTGCTGCAAGTACAGCTAAAGAATGATGGGCTGTAACATACCAACCTTTGCCTAGTTTTTATTTCCAACACGTTTTTATTTGTTTTATAATTTTTGGTGCCAGGCCTCTATTCAATCAGATTTTTCCTTTGCTCATGTCCCCCACACTGGAAGATCAAGAGAAGCATCTTTTAGTAAAACATTTACGTTCTTTGGCTGAAATTATAAGAACATGGTCTTAATAATGAAAATCAAAAACATTTTTTTGAAGACTATTGAATGATATAAATGATGGTTATTATACAAAGGAAGGGATGGTTATTTTAATTTGCGAGTTCAATTGTTTTGTAAATATTTTTCATTGTAGGGTTAGTGTAAATAGGGTTTTGTAAATAAAGAAAAAAAACTTTAAAAATATAATAAAAAATTCAAAAACAATTAAAACAACTTTTTTTTTTAAATTTTGCGAATGAACATGGAAACTTTTCAAAACCAAAATTTCATGCTATTAAAAAATATGTTTTGTGCTAACTTGTTTGTGCAAGTCACTTAAAAATAGGTTTTGACGAAGAGGAGTGCTTAAGATGCTTTTCAGGTATAAAAATGCATTTCACTTTATTTACATTTGATTTAAATGTGTTTTTCTGCCATTTATCTTTTGTGCTGTTCTCACAATTTTGTTGCAGGGAAATACTAACATTTTACATGTTCAAGGAGATCAAATTGCGTGCAAAAGTGATTTCAGAAATCACATAACATTTCCAGAAAAAAACATGCTTCATAAATACTTGAAAGAGTTGAGTTTTCTGTTGTGCTTGTCATAACATTTGCTACCATTAAAACAAACTTTTCTCAAAAACCATTTGTGTCATGACATGAGCCCTTCTCTTTCCTCTTTCAAACTTCGTCAATCATTTATGATAAAACCTATTTCGTCATTTGATATGTTGTGAGCCTAAAACTTTTCTATCCATCGCTACTACCTTATGACTTCCCACATGATTACTTTTTTGAGTTGCCTATATTTCGCGTGATTGCACCTATATTTTGCCTCATTCTCAAGTCTTCTTTTTTTCATTTTCCAGACTCTTGAAATATGAAAAAGCAACGAGCATAAACTAACTAGGGCTCGAAAAATCCACTAGTAAGTGTTCACTATTCCACCGAATCATTTTCTGCAATTTTTTTATATTTGCACTCGTGTTGGATGATGTGGGATACATTAAGGCCCACCTTTCAACAAGTCTCTTTCCATCAACTTCAACACCTTATCTGGAACAGGGACTAGAGACTATTTAGTACCCTGGAGTCTGCATGCCTTAATGGCAGATTTCCTTGCTAACAACCATGGGAATACATCAATGCCCCTTGATTGATAGATCTTACAGGTGACTCGACACCAAAACCTTTATTTGTACCTGTTAAGATGTAATATTGGTACCTTGAGGCCCATTGACATCAATGGTGGGTCCTCTCGCATTGGTTAATGACATATATTAATGGTCGGTAATCCAATGATTTCTTTTTGTATTTGACTACAAAACATTTATTCACGCAACAAAGATTTGTACCATGGGTAAGAGCTTTGAAGTTGTTGTAGATTTTATGATTTTGGTTGATTCCTCTTAGAAATAAAAGGAGGATAGGTTCAGAGTTAGTCAGAGATTTGTTTGCTCCAAAATGAGAATTTTTCTGTACCTCAACAGGTTTGGTACTTGCCCAGTTGCAGTGGGTTTTTCAGTTACAGAGATTGGAGCTTGATATCTGACTAGATATAACTTTGATATGGTTGTTCTTGCTGCAGTTATTGTTTCTTTCCATTTTCAGTATTTTCAGATTCTGTTCTGCACCAGTTTGGTACCAGTTTTGTACCCATTCCGTACCAGTTTTGCACGGGTTCGTTCGAGCACTCTTTCAACACATATTCATTACCAGACAGTACTAGAGAATGCATAATTATTTTCAACCGTACCACAGTTCCACTTTCATATTCCAGTTCTTAATTCTATGATCAACAATAGCATCAGCCACATTCCTATTGCAGAGTTCATCAACTTTTTGGGTAAGTGGAGGTATTTTCTTTTCTAATCTTTAATCATGCAATTCCTTAAGTGCTAAAAATAGATAAATTTGGAAAATTTCCTTACCTTAGTCTTTACCTTTTCCTAAAACGTAACACATCTTCAGTTGCGGGAGGGGGGG
>SNQJ01S0048569.1:31120-56297 GCA_010110895.2 Picea sitchensis
AATTTTAAAAACATCTACAACAACACACGACAAAAAGGTAAATGGCAAACCACTATGAGAAAGTAAATTCTTGCATTAAAACAATCCAATACATGAAAAATAATGAAAATCACTATCTCAAAACTACAAGACTATGAATCAAAGCTCAATCACTCTATTCTTCAATTCTCTATTCTAGAGAGAGGCCCCCTCCCAAATGAGGAGAGAACCCGCTTATTTATACATGAATAAAGATAACAAACTCATAATTACAGATCCACTTTTCTCTCAACCTATCCCTTCAAATCCTCCACAAATATCTTAGATAAGATATTCTATCCATGATCTTCTCCTTGTAGTTAGCTTGAATGATTATATCCAAATCAAAGCTTGAAGATGAAATTCGAATTTGAAGCTAGGTGGTGACCTTTGACCTTGTGAAAATTTTCAAATATGCCTCTAGTCATCATAAAACTCATCCAACTTTGAGATATAATGAAAATATGTTAATTTTCTAGTATTTAATCACAAATTCTCTTAAAAATACTTGAAAATAAATAATTTGGAAAATGGATATATAAACCCATATGTATTATGAAAGTGGTGGAGATTAATGGTTTTATGGAAGGATAAGATAAGAATGAGGTGATAAATGTTGTATGATCAAGGAATAAAAGGTGTATTTATGTGGTCCAACAATGGATACCAAGAGGGAACTCATTTGTTACCAGTTTTTCTGACCCCTAGGGTCTTTGGTTTGGAGTTTATAAGACAGAGCATTATCTCGGAGACTCAACATTTCCTGAAGGAACACAAGGCTTCTAATCTGAAATTTCCATTCACGGTGGGCCCCTTTGTAGTGAAGAATAAATCCTGTCTACCCCAGATTCAATCAATACTCTATAAATTCGGTTTCACTCAGTTGCAATGGAGAAGATATGAGCTGCATCAGGTCATATCGAAGAGAAGATTGGCGAGTAGGCAGGTTCCCTATGAACATGAACATGATGAAGAATTTGACAAGTTGGCCAATCTAGAGACCTGTGCAGAGATGGAAGTCACCATGCAACATGATCAAGTAAAACAAATAGAACCAACGTCTCAGCAGAGCCCAGCACAGAAACCTTAATCTAGATTGGTTATCAAAGCTCCTAAAATGAGCATCTACAATAAGAGAATGGATTCAGAGGCCCTGGGTGGTAACAACCAGCAAGACACTCTCAAGAAAATGAGAGTCACATCACCCTCTCAAGTAATTAACTTGGAAGAAGAAGAATCAAAAGGGAAAACAAGCATGGAGATGGTAGAAAATACAGCTAGGAGTGAAGAAACCAATACAGAAAGCAAGCCATAGAATGAGAGTAACATAAAGGTTTTCAGCAGTAGAAAGCATGTATTTAGCCAGACACCTGAGGCAGTCTATCAGTCCAAGGAAGATTTGATGTGCAAATACGCTATGAAGGGGAGTATAGCCAACAACGAGATAAGGGAAATTTTACCTGAAGTAGAAGGAACTTCCCAGCATAAGTCTCACTTGCTTTCAATCAAAGATGTCGAGAAAAAGACATTTAATATTGCGGTGACTGATGATGAAAAAGTATCTGAAATCAAAATGCACTATGAGAACATTGTTTCCCCAGACAAAGTGAAATTTCATAGAAATGTTAGTGACATTTTATACTCTGATTATCTGGGCTTCGCTCTAAAGGTTGCAAGATTAACAACGTATGCATCAAATCTACATGGACAGCTGAAACAAGAAAAGGTGTCCAACAAAGCCTGGATGACACAAGTTAAGAGGCTAGAATCTGAAGGCCCTGAGGGGCTAAAAGCTTCTCTAGATGAAAAGGATAAACTGATCGAAAGCCTAAAGAAGAAATTGAAGATGTCACCTACATATCATCCATAGATGACATAATTGACAACTTTGGAGCAGGAGAAGGAAAGCTTCAAACAAGAGGCGCTCAATTACAAAGCTAAGCTATTGCAGTTAGAGAAAGAAAAATAAGATTGGTTACAAATGCAAGCAGCGACATCGGACATGGAAATCATTGTGCTCGCTTGTACAGAGGTTGGATCAATCACTGAGGGGATAGTTCAAGCTATGTCTTAGGTGAGCTTGAAATCAAATGAGATCAAAAGTATCAAAGAAAGCATGGAAAATTTGAGCAAGAAATGAAGGTGAAGGACGAGAAGATGGCTCAACTCCACAAAGAAAATCAATATTTGCAGGAGAGAGTGAATAAGATAAAAAATAGGTTAAAGGGAAAAATGTTATTGCAAGGGGCCAAACATATCATATGGGATGCTATTGCTGTGGAGGCTACTAAATTTAGGGTTTACCTAAATTTTATCAATGACAAAGACAATATGGTTTCTACAGCTCGAAACAGATGCAAGGTTGTAAATGAAGTATTAGCAAAGAAGCCCTCAGAATGGGCCCAAAATTCCATTGACCTACTGAATGCCATACCAACTATTGACCTTCCTACCATCGGTGTGAAAGATAGGACCGCGTTGATCATTTCAGCCAGAAGGATAATTGCCAAGCACAATCTACTTAGATTGGTCCAGAATAAAGCTATGCAAATGGAGCAAAGCATACATGAGTTCAGAGATGCTTTTGAACAATTGTTTTCCAAAGGCCTTCCATCGTTCTGGGATGTCAAAGGCTCATTATACAATCAAGAGGATTATCACTCTCTCCTCATGCAATGCAGGATGGATCATTCTAGGTTTGAAGATATGGAAGAATGTCTGAACGACCCAAGTCTAGTAGAGCATTTAGTTACGGATTTTGAGATTTTAAATAAATTTAAGATAGTGAAGGTCAGCATGCCAACCATGTCATATGCTACATGCATTGACTTGGAAATTTTAATCAAAGAAATGATGGATTATGATATCCCCTTCGATCTGCAATGGAAACAAATTGTACGCTTGGGTAAAACAAAGTGCAATGTCTTCGGAGCCAAAAGGTGATCTCTAGGTGTCACCATTTTTGTAGAACCGGTAGGAGCTCAGAACGAGACAGATGGCGTGGAAGAATTCGGGCAGTCAGAGAAATTGTTCATGATTTTGAAACGTTTTCTTTTTGCTAATTATTGTAAATTGTTTCGTATATCCGAAATTGTTAGTCAAAATTGTTAAAGAAGTTGAAACGCTTCAGTTTTAGTTGGTTTTTATTCAGATTGTATAGTATTGAAAGATGAAAAGTAACTAATGTTGGCAAAAGTGCAAGATCACATTTTGGTTGTTTCAAACTCTATTTGTAATTTTTCTGAATCTGAATTGAATACAAATGCAGAAGATCTTGAAATATCTATGAAAAGATTCTAATGTCGGGTGTTGATATGAGCTTTGTTTTCTTTCATCGTATGTATTCCCTGTAACCTGTCATTTCATTTACATTTTATTCTATTTAAATTGGAGAGTTTAAAGGCCCAGAATTTGTCCTGTGACGCTCTCGGCTTAAGAAATTTAAACTATGTGATTGTCTTCTTAACTTATTCAGAATTCATTTTAGTAATGCTCTGATGCAGTTATTTGTTTTCTTCATCTTCCTACACATATTTTTATTTCAATAATAACTCAGATTCATCGCCTTATTTAGCCTTTTTCCTCTAGAGAGTTCTATTAGTCGATGCATTGTTTTCATTCACTTTCATAATTTTGACTCCACAGCCCTGTGTGTCCCTCCTCTTCTTGGCCAACAAAATTTATTAAAAACCCCCAAAACAAACCAAATCTAGCCACCAATTTCCAAAGAATATCAAGTGACACAAGAGATCCCTCTCTGAGTTGAACAGGCTAGTGCCTCAGCTCTAAAGCTAGTTGAAATAGTTACCTCTGTCATTTGTCTATTCAGCCAAACAGATTTACAGAGTGCTAACATTCTGGTGCCGCTGCCAAGGACGAAATTGAGAAAATATTCCCTGGGAAAATGACTTAAAGCTTCAGTTTGATCCCTGAGGGTGACAGTGGATCAGATACCTCGTTGGTTGAGATTATTTTTTTCCCTTGTGACTCTATTACTCAGAGACCAGTTTTGCCACTTCATGTGAGACAGAAGTCCTAGCTCCTAAGAAAATACACACCAGGAGAAACCCAGACCCCGAGCCTGCAATCCCTATCTCCAGCCCTGAAAAACTTGGATGAAAAAAAAGAGAAAAGACAACAACCCCTGTGCTGCATCCAGACTTTTATCTGTCTTTACCCAAAGACAGATTAACCAGTATCGAAGACCTTGAGTTTGACCTGAAGTTTGAACAATCCCTATTCAGAACTAAATTCGAATCTCGTTTGGACGAAACCCTCTTCGATGAAAGGAAATTCTAGGATTGGGTTTTAGCTACGTCTGCTAGACCTGTAGTGACCCCTATTCGAAACCAAACACCACTCAGACCCGTCACAGAAGCCATGGCATCCAGATTCACTCCCCTCATACTACCTGCACAATTACACGATTTACCTAATGACTACAACCTAAGAATCAAATTATATGATGCAGAAGGTAATATATCATCCCAAAATCATTTGGATTGGTTCAATGATTTCGTGGACCTGGAAGAGGTGGACCATGCAGATGTAAAAATGAGGTTGTTCACTCAAATCCTGGCAGGAGACGTGAGAAAGTGGTTCAGAGCCCTTGCACCAGGCAGTATTGCAAATTTCGAGGCATTCGAAACACTCTTTCTTACAAGATGGGGAGATAAGAAAAACCCCCTTCAATTTTTGACACAGTACAACAACATGAAGAGATCACCTGATGAAACGGTGCAGGAATTCTCAGCTAAATTCATGAAAATATATAATGTAATTCCTGATGAAGTAAATCCCCCACCTAAAGCTACCCAGCTCAGATATGTTGATTCTTTCAAAAGTGATTTCGCTTTATTATTGAGAGAACGAAGATCTGCCACATTAGATGATATGATGACAGATGCCATTGAAGTAGAAGTAAACTTAATGGCTTCAGGAAAAATAAAAGCTAATTCTGGCAGAAACATCAGCAGAACTCAGGATAAAGCCCAAACTTCTACATCACAAACACCAGAAGAAAGATTCGAAGCAATGATGAGAAATATGGAAAGGATGACATTGGGAAACAGACCCAACCCTAGAGAACAGGCTGATGGTCCACCTAGAAATCTGAGAAGACCATTCATTCCACATATCAGACAAAAGGAGCAGAGGAACCAGGGCAATCAGTCAGCTCAAGCAGATCAAACAAATCAAGGAAATCAAGCAAACCAGGGAAATCAAGGAAATCAGGGGGAACAACAAATAAGGCCTCCTGTTTAGAATAATTATGTGAATGAAGATTATGATGAAGATTATGATGAATATTTCGAAGATAACATGAACTTTTGTGATGACAAAGAAACTGAGGTATTTTTTACCAAAGAGGAGCACAACCAGTTCATATATGAAAGTGAGGTCTTTCTACAAGATGAAGAGGAAAGGGTGTTTGTAGAAGAAGACGATTATGAGGTCGGATTGAAAAATGCCATTATGCAATTCCAAAGGAAATACAATCTATAAAATTAAAGAGTACTCCCCAACCCTCCAAAGGGGAATCCCACCAAAGAAGTTCAGAATAACACACCTTCTTCTAGTCAGCAAAAGAAATATTCCACTGCAAAATATTCAGTTGCAAAAGACTCCACTGTGAAAGATCTTGCTGTAAAAGATACCATGGAGAAGGGAAAGAAGAAAGAAGAACCTCAGAAGAAAATATTGACAAGAAAAGAAATGGTCACCAAAGAGGTAGAAAAAACTCCATCTTCTTTTGATTTCGAAAGTGAGATGGCTACAATAAAAATTTCGGTGCCATTTAATGAATTGATTAGAAATATCGAATGCAAAAATCAGATCATCAGGATGCTTAAAATGGGACAAGCCTCTGACACTCTGAACATACAAGACGATCATCCAACAATCTTATTTGGTCCAAGAGTGGAAGAGAACGGAAAAAATGAAGAAGTCCCTCCATTTTATATCAGCCTGAGAATCCACGAAATGACTCTACACAATGCTATGCTGGACTCTGGAGCGTCTCACAACCTAATCCCCAAAGTGGTCATGGACCAATTGGATCTCGAAGTCACAAGGCCTTATAAGGATCTATTTTCCTTCGATTCAAGAAAGGTGAAATGCCTTTGCATGATAAAGGACATGGTGGTTTCCTTGGCACAAATACCAGCAAAGAAAATGGTGATGGACATAGTGGTCGCCGACATCCCTCCGAAATTCGAGATGTTGTTTTCTAGGTCATGGGCTGCAAAGCTAAAGGGAACCCTCCAGATGGATATGTCGTATGCTACTATTCTTGTTTTTGGTCAAGATAGAAGGTTATACAGGGAGGTTCTGCTTAAATATATGATCAGCAGCAAATCACAACCTACCAATCATCCTATCTACTCGGTAAGCATTGAATTGGGGTCCTCCATTTTCTTCAATGACCTCTACTCCGGAGAAGAAGAAACAGGAATCGTCCTAGATGACAGAGGGGTAAATGAACAACAGATGGAGGAAATATCATAACAAAAGAGTGATGCAGAGGATCAGATATGGAAAATGAATTTTGATGGAGTTGTGTGCAGAAAAGGAGCAGGAGCCGGTGTATGGATAAATCACCCCAAAGGAGATGCAAAGTTATGCTCTTACAAACTCGTTTTCGAATGCATAAATAATATGGCCGAGTATGAAGCATTAATATTGGGGTTGAAAGTCTTGGAAGAGTTGGGTGCCAAAAAGATTGTTGTGCTTGGAGATTCTGAACTCATCATTAATCAGATCAAAGGCATCTATTAAGAAAAACATCCGAGACTGAGATCTTATAGAAACTTGATACTAGAACTTTTGGAGAAGTTTTCAGAATGCAGTCTTTCAGCAATTCCAAGAGAGCAAAATCAGGTTGTTGATGCTTTGGCTACCTCGGTGGTAGTTTTCAAAGTCCCAATTTTCCCGGAAAAGATCTACAAGGTTGAAGTCAAGTATAGGTCAGCAATACCAGACAACATGAAGCACTGGTAAGTCTTTGAGAACGAAAAACAGATAGAAAACTTCCTCAAAATGGAGAATGAGTTTGAAAGCTTAAACATTTATGACGAATATTGTGATGATGAGGTGGATGCAGCTACTTTCACCAAAGAGGGATACTTTGACAACCAGATTGTTGGTAGAGACATTGTACAGCTGAAGAGAAACATCATCCCCAAAGGTATAGTGCCATTAGAGAAACTGTTCGATAATAACGATGTGGCCAGAAGTCCAAGGATCACAGTGGATGAAGGGGAATTGGAAGATTGTAATATTGGGACTCCAGAAGACCCAAAAATCATTAAATTGTCTAAGAAGCTCAACTCTGAAGTCAAATAAAGGTATGTAAAATTAATAAAGGAATTCCCTGATGTTTTTGCTTGGAGTTATGATGAGTTAAAAGTTTATGATACTAGTATCATACAGGATGTTATCCCAATAAAGGAAGATCACAAGCCATTCAAATAGAAATTAAGAAGGATAAATCCTATATTGCTACCATTGATAGAGAAAGAAGTGAAAAAGTTGTTTGAAGCAAAAATCATAGTGTCCCTGAGATTTTCCAAATGGGTAGCCAATTTAGTACCGGTTAGAAAAAAGAGTGGTGAAATCAGGTTGTGTGTGGACTTCAAGAACTTGAATAAAGTGTCTCTTAAGGACAACTACACATTTTCCAAAATGGATCACATTTTACAAAAAGTGGTAGGCTCCTAGAGGATGTCCATGTTGGATGGTTTCTTAGGATACAACCAGATCATGGTACATCCTAATGATCAAGAAAAGATGACATTCACCACACCTTGGGGAACATTTATGTATGCCAAAATGCCTTTTGGACTCATGAACGTAGGGGCAATGTTTCAAAGGGCTATGGATATAGATTTTGCAGATGAAAAAGATAAATTCATTGTTATATATCTGGATGAAATTACAGTGTATTCTACCTCAGATGAAGAACATATCAAGCATCTCAGACGGGCGTTCGAAAAGTGCAAAACGTTTTTCATATCCTTGAACCCGAAAAAGTCAAAATTTGCCATGGAAGAAGGAAAAATTTTGGGGCACATTATTTCAAAGGAAGGGATAAAGGTAGACCCCAGCAGAGTGGAAGGGATCTTGAAGATTGGCATTCCTAGAAGCAGAAAAGAAGTACAATCTTTCCTGGGCAAAGTAAATTTCCTGGGGAGATTCATTCCAAATTTAGCTGAAATCATAAATCATATCACAAACATATTGAAGAAGGGAAATGAAATCAAATGGATCCCTGAAGCCAGAAAATATTTTGAAGACATCAAGGTGGCGTTGACGAAGGCCCCTGTATTGGCTAGTCCAAATTTTGAGAAAGATTTCATACTGTTCTCTTTTTCTTCAGAACATACCATTGCAGGTTTATTTCTTCAGAAGGATGAACAAAACTTTGAAAATCCCATAGCATACTATAGTAAAACGTTGAGAGACGCTCCTCTAAAATATGATATCATGGAAAAGAAGGCATATGATTTAGTTAAGGCATTGAAAGAATTCCAGGTCTACATTATACACTCACATACCATTGCTTATGTTCCCAACAGCTCAGTAAAGGACATCTTGATGTAGCCTAATCCTGAAGGAAAGAGAGGCAAATGGATTTTGGTATTGTTAGAATACGATCTCGAAATCAAGCCCGCGAAGTTGATCAAAGGACAAGGACTTACTATATTGATGGCATAAACAAACTGCGAACTCCTAGGAATAAACTTCACAACTGATTTGTCAGAAAACGCGACAGAGGAAGAAGGGGCAACTCCACAAATATCTTAGAAATTCCTTGACTCTGCATGGTATGTAGACATCATTTTTTTGTTGAATAATTTGCAGGCTCCTCCTGAGTACAGTAAAACAAAAGCCAGATTTTTTAAACTAAAAGCGGAAAAATTCTACATTGTTAATGGGATGTTGTACTAGAAAGACCTGGGAGGAATTTTATTGACCTGTTTGATAAAAGATGAAGCAAAGAAGACCATCCAAGAGTTCCATAAGGGTGACTGTGGAGGTCACCATTATTGGAAGACAATGGCGCACAAAATTTTGAGAGATGGTTTTTATTGGCCTAATATTTTCCCTGATGTTTACAAAGAAGTGTCAAAGTTCCATGAATGTCAAATCTGTGATGGGAAAGGAAAATTGCGGTCTCTTTCATTGAAGCCCCTTTCAGACAGTGGGGCCTGGATTTTATAGGAGAAATACACCCACAGTCCTCGTCTCAATACAAATGGATTCTCACCGCAATAGATTATTTTACTAAGTGGATTGAAGATGTTCCTACCAGACAAGCTACAGATGATGTTATCATTCGATTCCTAGAAGACAATATCTTGTCCAGGTTCGGATGCCCGGTGAAGATTATAACAAATAATGTAGCAGCCTTCAAGTCTAAAAATTTGGAAAAATTCTGCAGTGATTACAATATTATCCTTGGTCATTCCACATCATACTACCCGCAAGGAAATGGATTGGCTGAATCTTCGAACAAAAGCTTCGTCAGAATCATCAAAAAACTGTTGCAGGAGAACAAAAAGGCATGGCACAAGAAGCTCATTCATGCACTAAGGGCTGACAGGATATCCCCAAAGAGGTCTATTGCCACATCCCCTTTCCACATTGTTTGAAAGATCATCACCCCACCATTCATTGTATATAATCATGTTACTTTTTCCTTTAAAAGCATGAAATACTAAAATAAAATGGCATGGTTGAAGCCCGAGGTGAAGGCCCTAAGTTGTGTTGAGTAGGTTTTAAGTTTGAATAAGGATCACCAGATTCAGATCACATTGATGAATCACAACCCAATGGGTAGGCACTTAGTCTACAGTTCTTTGCTACCTTGCAGGGAGGATAACATCCCCAGTTGGAGCCAATGTTATCACTATAACAATTTGCAGATGGCCTTCGAGTTTCAAAATTCTGGCAAGGGATTGTATAGCCTCCAAGGTGTGAAAAATTAGAGGAGTCGGCTATATATGGAGACGTATGGACAAAGTAGTGGAAATGAGAAAACGAGAACTCAGTGGATGATCGATCCCAAAAGAAGCCTGGATCAATGGCTGAAGCGCGTATCAGAGATTTAACTAGCATGAAAGTTAAGAAATCAAGGGTGGGCCGGGGAAAACCATCACGATTTCATCATGGAACGCGTGGCACCCATAGGAGCACATCGGGGGAAAAGGCAGTCTAACCAAAACCACTTTCTCCAACCTCCGATGCCAAAGTCGTCGGGAAAACGTGGACCATAGATCTTAAAGTAGCCCAGATCAACGACTAAGAAACATATCGGCGATCAAAATAAAATGAGGATTAACCGACGGAGGGTGGGCCGGGGAAAACTACCCTGGTTTAAATCATGGGCACGTGGCGCCAGTAGAGACACATCAGCGTGAAAAATGGTCCACCCAAAACCGTTTTCTCCAAGCCCAATGTCAACAGGTACCTATAAAAGGGGGACCCCTGACATTATTCTATGACACTTTGAAGAATTTGAACGTTCGGAAAGTTGGCGCGAATATTCCTTTCAAATTTCAAAGCTCAGAACCAAACTAGACCCGTGTCTCATTCCACTTAATAGGTATTCTTCACCATCGTTTCCCTTCCTGTTGTTTTGACCATGTGTGAGCAAGAGACCTCCTCCAGGGAAGAAGCCCTAATTGACAGAGATTTTGACGTCTTCGACACTGAGATGACAGTCTCACCCATTTCTGTGTCTAAATAAAATTTGTTGAACAATGCTAGAACCCACATACCTTTTCTCGAAGTGGCTCAAGCCTCCATCATCCCTTATGTCATAGAAACAGTCTTTTTGTTCCCGGAATTCGTGAGCTGGTGTGCAGAAAGATATTCTCAAGAAGAAAGAGTCATCTTAAAAAAATTAGGGTTAGAAGTTCTGTGTAAAGTAGATGGTCCATCACTCCAACACACTCTCAATGCACCAGACTCCTCCCCTGCAGTATCAGAGCCCTTCGAGGAATAAAAGATGATCATGATTTACAGAGAATGTATGCCTGAAGTTAAAAACTTATTTTAGCAGACCATAGTCAAGCCTGAACATAATTTAGAAAGTCTATCATTGCCCACCAGCGTGAGCTTCATGGTCCTCGAAATCCAGTGGGTTTGTTCTCTTCTGAGTCAAATCTTAGGGTTAGACAATGACAAGTTTGTGGTAGAGGTCATGTTAGGGTTCCTGTTGGTTTGTTTTATGTCTGGTTAGTCAGTCTATGTCAGTTTTGACAAGTCCATTACAGAGAATATACATTAACAACTGGTCAACTTCAGCTCGTTGAGACATTTCAGATATTATTCTCACTTGCTGAGAATATTTCTGGAATCCAACAAAACAGAGTTTCCTGAGACTGCATTTATTTCGGTTGAATGTAAAAGGATCACCATGCTCATCTTCATCAACAAATTAATGTCCAGAGTTTACAGTCTTATTTTTGGTTCAAATCTGCCAAGGGTTCTGGAAGAAATGAAGAACTTCTTACATCCAAATCCAGAGAACATGGTGGGAGACTGGGTGTTGTTCACACAATCCACTGTGATTTGGGTATATGGATACCAATAGGGACCTCATTTGTTCCTAGTTTTTCTAACCCCCAGGGTCTTTTATTTGGAGTTTATAAGACAAAGGATTATCTCGGAGACTGAACATTTTCTGAAGGCACACAAGGCTTCTAATCTAAAATTTCCATTCGCGGTGGGCCCCTTTGTAGTGAAGAATAAATCCTATCTACCCAAATTCAATCAAAACTCAATAAATTCAGTTTCACTCAGTTTCAATAGAGAAGATATGATCTGCATCAGGTCATATCGAAGATAAGATTGGTGAGTAGGCAGGGTCCCTATGAACATGAACATGATGAAGAATTTGACAAGTTGTCCAATCTAGAGACCTGTGCAGAGATGGAATTCACCATGCACCATGATCAAGTAAAACAAATAGAACCAGCGTCTCAACAGAGCTCGGCATAGAAACCTTCACCTAGATTGGTTATCAAAGCTCCTAAAATGAGCATCTATAATAAGAGAAGGGATTTAGAGGCCCTGGGTGCCAGCAGCTAGCAAGACACTCTCAAGAAAATGAGAGCCAGACCACCCTCTCAAGTAATTAACTTGGAAGAAGAAAAATCAGAAGGGAAAACAGGCATGGAGATGGTAGAAACTACAGCCAGGAGTGAAGAAACCAATATAGAAAGCAAGCCATAGAATGAGAGCAACACAAAGGTTTTCAGCAGCAGAAAGCATGTATTTAGCCAGACACCTGATGCAGTCTACCAGTCCAAGGAATATTTGATGCACAAATATGCCGTGATGGAGAGTATATCCAACAGTGAGATAAGGGACCTTTTACCTAAAGTAGAAGGAACATCCCAGCATAAGGCTCACTTACTTTCAGTTAGAGATGTCGAGAAAAAGACATTTAATATTGCGGTGACTGATGATGAAAAAGTATCCGAAATCAAAATGCACTATGAGAACATTGTTGCCACAGACAAAGTGAAATTTCATAGGAATGTCAGTGGCATGTTATACTCTGATTATCTGGGCTTGGCTCTAAAGGTTGCAAGATTAACAAAATATGCATCAAAGCTAGATCGACAACTGAAACAAGAAAAGGTGTCCAACAAATCTTGGATGACACAAGTTAAGAGGCTGGAATCTGAAGGCCCGGAGGGGCTAAAAGCTTCTTTGGATGAAAAGGATAAACTAATCCAAAGCCTAAATAAGAAATTGAAGATGTCACCTACAGATCATCCATAGACGACAGAATTGACAACTTTGGAGCACGAGAAGGAAAGCTTCAAACAAGAGGCGCTCAATTACAAAGATAAGGTATTGCAGTTAGAGAAAGAAAAAGAAGATTGGTTACAAATGCAAGCAGTGACATCGGAGATGGAAATCATTGTGCCCACTTGTACAGAAGCTGGATCAAGCACTGAGGGGATAGTCTAAGCTATGTCTCAGGTGATCTTAAAAGAAAATGAGATCAAAAGTCTCAAAGAAAGCATGGAAAATTTGAGGCAAGAAATGAAGGTGAAGGATGAGAAGATGGCTCAACTCCACAGAGAAAATCAAGATTTGTAGGAGAGAGTGAATAAGCTTAAAAACAGGTTAAAGGGAAAAACATTATTGCAAGGGGCCAAACATATCATATGGGATGCTATTGTTGTGGAGGATACTAAATTTAGGGTTTACCTATATTTTATCAACGACAAAGACAATATGGTTGCTACATCTCGAAATAGATGCAAGGTTGTAAATGAAGTATTAGCAAAGAAGCCCTCAAAATGGGCCCAAAATTCCATTGATCTACTGGATGCCATACCAACTATTGGCCTTCCTACGATCGGTGTGAAAGACAGGACGGCATTGATCATTTCAGCCATGAGGATCATTGCCAAGCACAATCTACTTAGATTGGTCCAGAATAAAGCTATGCAAATGGAGCAAAGCATATTGGAGTTCAGAGATGCTTTTGAACAATTGTTTGCCAAAGGCCTTCCATCATTCTGGGATGGCAAAGGCTCATTATACAATCAAGAGGATTATCACTCTCTCCTCATGCAATGCAGGATGGATCATTCTAGGTTTGAAGATATGGAAGAAAGTCTAAAGGGCCCAAGTCTGGTAGAGCATTTAGCTATGGATTTTGAGATTTTAAATAAGTTTAAGACAGTGAAGGTCAGCATGCCAACCATGTCCTATGCTACATGCATTGACTTGGAAATTTTAATCAAAGAAATGATGGATTATGAAATCCCCTCCAATCTGCAATGGAAAGAAATCGTACGCTTGGGTAAAACAAAGTGCAATGTCCCCGGAGCCAACAGGTGATCTCCAAGTGTCACCAGTTTTGCAAAACCGGTAGGATCTCAGAATGAGACAGATGACGCAGAAGAATTCGGGTAGTCAGAGAAATTGTTCATGATTTTGAAACGTTTTCTTTTTGCTAATTATTGTAAATCGTTTCGTATATCCGAAACTGTCAGTCAAAACTGTTATAGAAGTTGAAACACTTCGATTTCAGTTGTTTTTTATTCAGATTGTATAAGTATTGAAAGATGAAAAGTAACTATTGTTGGCGGAAGTGCAATAGAACCTTTTGGTTGTTTCAAACTCTATTTGTAATTTTTTTGAATCTGAATTGAATACAAATGCAGAAGATCTTGAAATCTCTATGAAAAGATTCTAACGGGTGGTGATATGAGCTTTTTTTTCTTTCATCGTATGTATTCCCTGTAACTTGTCATTTCATTTACATTTTCTTCTGTTTAAATTAGAGAGTTTAAAGGCCCAAAATTCGTCCTATGATGCTCTCAGCTTAAGCAATTTAAACTATGTAATTGTCTTCTTAACTTATTCAGAATTCATTTCAGTAATGCTCTGATGCAGTTATTTGTTTTCTTCATCTTCCTACACGTCTGTTTATTTCAAGAATAACTCAGATTCGTTGCCTTATTTAGCCTTTGTCCTCTGGATATTTCTATCAGTCGATGCATTATTTTCATTCACTTTCATAATTTTGACTCCATAGCCCTGTGTCTCCCTCCTCTTCTTGGCCAACAAACTTTATTAAAAACCCCCAAAACAAAACAAATCTAGCCACCAATTTCCAAAGAATATCAAGTGACACGAGAGAGCCCTCTCTGAGTTGAGCAGGCTAGTGCCTTAGCTCTAAAGCTGGTTCAAATAGTTACCTCTGTCGTTTGTCTATTCAGCCGGACAGATTTACAGAGTGCTAACACAACATACCACTTTTTATTGGTTATCTTCCATTACAAGATGCATATTGTAGGTTTGACAATACAAGTTTATACTTGCTATAACCTGTTCATTGTAGGTTTTTGACATTATATGTCATATGCAAGAAGATTGAATGAGCATGGAGCATTCTGCCTCTGCTCATTAACTACTGTGATTGTCAAAAACACTTCAAATTTGCAGGCTATCCATTATAAGAGGTGAAAATTCACTTAACATAGAGGTACCGAATGAAGTAGCGTAAGAAGTATCGGATGAAGTACCGTATGAGGTGTCAAATGAGATGTTGTTTGAAGTGTTGAATGAAGTGACATTAAACTAAATACCAATAACTGGCCTAGATTCAAGGTAACTGGAAATCAATTACATTCAATTAAATTGGTTACAGACATTGATTAAAGATGCTTCATATGTTGATGATCAAATGTCCAAGTCAAAAGACTTGGACATTGATTTTACCACGCACTACTACATTGCTCCAAAGCTTGCCATCGAATTCAAATTTCCCACACATGCCAGCTCTCACGCAAATGTGGGCAACGTACTCCACCATAAGAGCATCCAAAATCGGGTTGGGCACTCTATTATCTCATTTTCCCTTGCCATTTTCTCTACCCTGCGTTAAGGAATCGTGCCCAACCTCTGCTAATTCGTCCCCTATTCAAATCGCACTCAGACCATGCCCAATTCGTGCCACCTATTGGCATGTTCATGCCCTTGCTTGGTTAAATTCGGCTCTTTCACAATGCCCAAGAGATACGAACCCTCCTCCTATGCAAACTTGTTTTCCATTCCAAAATTTTCATAGTGCAGAGAAGTATTTTTGCATCCTGGCTGGGGGCCATTTCTATCTAGCTTGCAGGGCCATGATGATAACCTCTCTATGCAATTTGCTGTTGGTTTTGATGGTAAGACAACACATGTAGGGTCTCTTATCTTTGAAGTCACAAAAGATTCCATTTCTACTGCAACAAAGCTCCCAAGAATGGGAGATAGATGGTTCAAAAACCACCAATTGCCGCCCTCAAGTTACAACAGGGTGTTTATGCCCGAATTTGAGAGCATTTCAGGAGCAAAAGGGTATGCTAAGGAGTGTATAAAATCATAATTGTTCAACCCCCTCATTGTCATCACAAGGTTAATTACTTGTGAAGATAGATACTCTACTTTCAAAGCTTGTCATTTTAGATTGTTGGCTCATTTTCTATTGAACAAACCCTTGAACTTTCCCTTCTATTTTCTCAAAAGCTTGGAGATGATGTCCTCTCAAGTGAGGAAGAATGTGACTAACCCCCATAACAGTATATTTCACCATGGCTTGATCAAGCTCCTTGTTCTAGCCGAGTTGGAGAAACAGGTGCAAACTTGGGATGCCTTTATCTACCAATTTGCAAACCCCCACTTGGCAGTTAAGACTGGAAAAAATCCGCTTAGCCTAAAAACCATCTCTCCATCCAAGCCTCGCTCTCCAAGAACTCCAAACTCCCTTGCACAAACCCTCTCTTTGCCAGAACAATACCAAAAGATTTTTGATATCCCTACTTCTTCATCGGGTAAAAAGACCAAGAGAAAGGACCAAAAGAAGACTATTGTTGACCCCCCAATGCCTTCACTTTCTCTTGGTCCTACACCTAAGAAACTCCAAGAAGTAATGCAGCAAGACTTTTCTATCATTCCTACAAATAAGAGGGGAGCCAACCGATTTGGTAAGGGGCCCTTTTAGAAGAGTACCCAAAGCACAAGAACCAAGCCTTATGCAAAACCTCCAGCTGCTTTGGATCCCATCCAAGTGTCCTCTGACCTTGAGAGCCCTCATAAGAAACCTAGAGAAGTTGTGGATGGATTAGAGCCACTAAGGAAAAAAAAATCTGAACCTACCTCACCTTACCAATCTCCCGTCACTCTTACTTCACCCATGCCCATTCTAGATCCTAAAACCGATAGATTGTCCACATCCCTCAAAGCATCTAAGCCTTCCTCAGAGATCGTCGATTCTGTCCCAACCATAGAGAAGCTACAAAAATAAAACCATCAGCTTCTCCAACAGTTGGAAGAGAGGAAGACAATAGATGTACACCTTCATCATGAAAATGCAGTCCCTGAGGCAAAGGTCAACTCCCTTCAGTGGTTGGTTGATGAGATGACTAAATCTAACCGCAGCCTCAAAGAACAATTAAAGCAACACAAGAGGCACAAGGCTAAGTCTACACAGTAAGAAGGAGAGGCTTCCAAACCTGATCCTCCTCAGCAAGCCTAGTCACGAGGGGTAACTTATTTTTTTTTACAGTGGGAGCTGCGAAATCGTAAGTGTGGGGGTAATGTTGGGCCCGAGATATGATCATTTTCATGATGGTTATTATACACTTTTTCCACATGTATATATGTGTTTTTCATCTTTTGAAGGATCCTTTTGAAGAATTTGATGATAAAACGGTATGATCGACATAAGGGCAAAAACGCACTATGTTTCTAGTTCTGGCACTTGATCCGGCACTCGTTCCAACACTTGTTCTGGTACCCGATGCGACACTCATTCCAACACTCAGTATTGCACAAAAACGCAGGGTGACTTGGCAGTTAAGGTATTGGCAGCCAATGATTGGAAAATCGGGCACGTGGGTTTTCTTCATGATCGCCCCCTCCAGCTACTAAGCTCCAGACAACTCAGTTTCAGTTGTCCAAAGAGGGCGATTATTGGCTTTCTTTGTTTTGTCAGTTAGAGCATCATTTATTGTATTTTTCTGAAATTAGAAGTGGTTTGACCCTCCTGTGGTCAACCACTTGGTTTGTAAGCTTATAAATATTGCTAGGATGGTCAGAATATTGTTAATCAAGTAGAAGAACCATTGTATTGGAGACAAACTCGTTTTTTCTCTGTTTTTGATATTTTACATTGCCAGAATTATGCCAGAACTGCGTTTTCAAGTTTTTATGGTGAATTCGTCCTGCTAAGTTCGTGGTGTGCTTTTAGGAAGTAGCCACGACTTGCTAGGGGGGCCACCAACAGTCTGGTGACTATCAGTGTGTTGTTTATGCAATTCTTAATTTAATTACTCTTTTTATTTTCCTGTATATGTATGTTTTTATTATGCTAACTAGTTTGTTGTAGCTTAATTGTTTTAATTGTTTTGCAGGTTAGATGATGATATATATTAGTATGCATTGATTTTATAGACTAGGAAAAGACTTGCAAGTCTCTCTCTCTTAATACTAACCCCATATACAGTTAGATTATGCTTTCTTTTATGATTTTACAATTAAGTTTAAAACTGATTTTTAATTAGATAGAACGGAGTTTTTAATTTGGGTTTTCTTTTGACAAGGATTGATGGATGGATAGATTTGATTCCAGTTTTTAATGATAGTTTGCTTATCCTATTTATTTTTATAGATCTCATTTCATTAGTTGTTGGTTAATATAGATTGTTAATTTACTTTTCAATATCATAGTTTAATTTATGTTTTTAATTATTTCCTTATTACAGTTTGAATGGTTAGAATAGACATAGCATAGTTTTATCTTACACAATTTCCTTTCTTAGAATTAAAATGCAATTACATTTCTTAGTTAATGGTTGAATCTAGTTTTTCTTACATAGTGTAGAAGTAGAATGATGATCGCGTTATGTTGTTGATGGTTTATACATGAATATGCAGGGTATCTAACATTATTATTATCATGGCTAAATTCTCCTTGGATTGTTTAATCCATACCTTTCATTTTTCCATTGAGATTAGTGTTGATATTATACCGTTGGAATTGTCCTTTGTTGTCAAGTGTCATTGAGATATCATCTTTCACCACCGAAGGCATTCACACAACCACCAGCATTACATTTGAGTGTTTCATAGACTAAAGATAGTTTCCTGCTTTTGTAGCTTAGAAGAGATAGTTTCTTGTTTTCGTAGATTAAGATAAAAGTTTTATTGTTGCTATAGGTTAGATAGACTTTTCTTTGATAGATTAGATAGTAATTTGCTTGTCATAGATCAAGAATTAGTGGTAGCCTTTCTTGCTTTCAATAAAATAGATTTCCTTTCATGCATTAGAATTAGTTTTGCATTAAGCATTTAGTCCACTTGCCTCTTAGGCTAGATAGTTATTCAATGAGAAGTTTTACTTTGATTGCTTGCAATAGGTAGTTGTCTTTGCTTACTTCTTTATTTGCTATAGTAGGTTAGTTAGGTGTTTTTTCTTACTTGCTTATTTGCTTTAGTAGGTTAGTTAGGTGTCTTTGCTTGCTTGTTTATGTATTTGCTTTCATAGGGTAGTTAGCCATTGAATATAGGTTGGCAAGTTAAAATGGTTTGCTTTTGTTAGTTTCTCATTGTTATAGTTTGCTTATTGCTTATTGTTGAACTAGTTTGATTTACATAGAGTTTTTACTTGCTTTCTTAGGACTATCCATCGATCCTTGGCCCAAAATTACTTAGGTTATTTAGTTTCAAGTTGCTTAGTAGGATTTTCTCATTAGATAGGTTTGTTTGAGTAGATTAGCCTCAAATAGTTGCCTTCATTAATTAGAATATACTCCTACCAGCCCTTCTACCTTTGTCATATATTTTTCTACAACTCTAAGTTTACTTACCCCGGGTTGACAATTTAATTGAGGGTTTTTACTGTGTTTTTAATGCATATATAACATCCATCACAAACATTATTGCAGACAATCCACAGTGACACAAGAGAATTGAGTTATTAAAAATGACATTATGATCTCACAAAGTTTCAACAACATCAAATAAGAGGGGGGGGTAGCCTTATATAGTTTTTATTGTAACAACTAGTTTCTACCTCCCTCATAAAATACTATTTGTCTTTGTTTTCTCATCCACAATTGGTTGGAGGCTAAACCATTGAATACATTTTTTTTATTACATAACTCCATGGTCAAAATGGGATAAATTCAATTTTTAGATTGCTTGACCAATTGATTTGTCCACATGAGAGGTGTGCCCCATAAGGAAAGAGGTCATATGGTACTAGACGAGGCTCGATTTTGGGTGGAAGAGCTCCAATGTTCCACTTATGGAAAATTTCATCTTGAAGAATGAACTCAAATGATCACAATTTGTCCACTTTGACTCCAACGTCTAGCTTGACCAATTAATGGAGGTTATGATTTTTCCCAAGAGGGATGAATTGGTCATTTGATGAATAAAATTGATTATTTTGCATGTGGAGAAGGAATATTTGACTTGCCAAAATTATTCCAATGTTAGAAGACCGTAGTCGTTTCATTTTTTGACCATTTGACCTTGAAATAAGAGCCCAACGAATTTTTAGGAGTGGGACGATTTTCTCTTGGGAGGCAATATCTCCCTCTATATTCCATCAATGAAAATTACGCAATATGGGTTTTTCTTTTGATTTTTTTCTAGTCATTTTGAACCCATGTTGTATTTTTTCCTTGGGGGCCACTACCTCAAAAGACGTGCACTGATGAAAACTTTGTGAGACTACCATATTGAGAACAAAATGATAGTGCACCATGGCCAAGAGCTAGCTACAAACTCAATAGAAAATAACCCTGTGGGAAGACATAGGTGTGCATGACATGGACCAGACTAGGCCCCACAAACTACATTCACCCCTACATAGGACCCGTGGTTTGACACAATTATGTGTCCCAATAGATTCGTGCCAAGGCCTCCAATCCTATCCAAGATGAAAGACGTTGAGATGGGGACATAAGGGGACTGATCATGATCAGACTAACTCTAGGAGTCCACTACAAAATCATCCACTATGGTTTATATGGCTTTAACCTGCATCATTGGGCTTACAATGTTGTAGCCAAGTGAAAATCATAGGGTACCTTCTGGAGAGGTAACGATACCTAATGTACAAGAACAAGATAAACGTGTAAGACAAGATATTTCCTCATCTTACTTAAAGCTCTAGTCAAATCCACTTGCAACTAAAGTAGGGTTGGCATAAATATGCCAAGTGATGGCTAAATAATTGGAGAATCAAGGAAGAGGTCGCTTTGTAGAATAATGGTAATATTAAAAATATTATTACATCTAAATTTAAGGAGAAATTGTGGTGCAATAATGAATTAGAGGATAAAAGAAAATTAAGATACTATAAGGAGGTGATCAACCATAATATAGAAGATCAAAAGTATCTATTTGTTTTGACTAGCATAAAGAGGAAAATCAACATTGCTAAAATAAGAACAAACTCTCATGAGTTCCATTGTGAAACAGGGTGTTGGACAATTCGTAAAATTTCATGGGTTGAAATAATTTTTCATCTTTGTGACACTAATAGGGTTGAAGATGAAAATCACTTTCTCATAGAATGTCTTGCATACACCCACATTATATCACAATTTCAAAATATTTGTTACAATACCGACCTTCCTAACGTGTTTAGTAATCAAAACTATGGTAATTTAGGGATTCTTCTCTGAAACCTTTTCAAGTACACTTTTTTTTTTTTAATGAACCAAGTATTTCTTTACTTTTATTAAGGTCTGATAGATCAAATTTGATCTCGGTTGACACTAACCATTGTTAGCCTGACACCTTATACAATCATGACGTCGTACATCAACTTTGTATATTTCACATTATGGGATGTAGTTTTTTATCCTACGTGTGTTCTAGATCCTACTTTGCCTCCTCCTTTTCTTATCTTTTGATGATGTGTTAGTGTGAGAGAAAATCAAGTTTTAGAGGTGGTTTCATTGATACATTATATATTTGTATCATTAGAATGAATACAATGAATACAAGATTGCTTGAGGCCTTTTCCCTCATATTGTTGGTTCTATCTTGTGTCTTGTTCTATTTTTTAACATGGTATCGAAGCTTCTTTGAATCTTATGGGGCTTGGTAGTTCCATAGTAGTAATCCATGGGATGTAAAGTGTGAGTTGAGATGAGGTATTTACACCAATAGATCAGCATTTTGGACACATGATAGAAAAGATAAGATCATAGACCTCTCAATTTTTTTGTTAAATTTAAGGTGCAAATTATTTTTAATACATTTTCGAGAATTATTCATTGAATGTTGAATATGTGCGCTCTTTAGTTTTAAGAACACTTAACACCTTTGTAGCTTCTCCATGATATGTTATTATTGAGAGACCTCGAAAATTCGAAAGCATATTAATGTTATTGTAATTCATATCTTACTAGATTAGATCTACTTGATTCATCTACAATTAAGTGTTGTGCAAATCAGATGGCCTTTTTGTCTGTTCTCTGACATCAACACACACACTTTGTTACTCTACACATGGCCTACACACTCCCTCACATAAATCTAAAGTGTGGCTTCGATCCTCCCAAGGGAAAAATATATTTTGGTAGAACAACAAAAATCAATAACTTCACTCTTTTAAGAATGTGACCTAAGTGACACGCATGATTTCTCCAATAAGATGTGGCTCTTTAATTCCACAAATCGTGGTCTCATTCTAATCTCACACCTCTATGATGACTTTTCAATAGAGAGAGAAAATAATGGCCTCTCTTATGGAGAATCTCACTCTTGACAACCTGACTCTTTCTTTGTGGCATAGTTTTTCCTCACATCGAGTTCAATAATAATAATAATAATAATCTAATTTAAGGTCACGACCAAGCCGAACACCAAATTGGTGTATGAGACCCCCTTGTTTGTAGGATAAAGGACCCCCCTCCGCCTAGCTATTTGAATGATAAAATCTATGGAAATATGCATACCCTACCCCCTCTAGATTTTTTCCAGCATTTTTTGGTAGAACGTGTCCATTTGCAGATTGTTAATCGATGGTGAGGCAGTCCTGGTCTAAGTGGAAGTTTGTCAATTCCGATGAGAAGAACAAGAAGTAGAAGTAGGATGAATAAGAAGAAACGTTGAGCGCCGAGCCAACCATTAGAGGCATCCGATTTTGGAAAATGAATCGAGTGAATCGGTCTTCTTTCATACTCATCTCCCATAAGTTCACATGAGGAGCTGATGCACAAACTTGTGGAGAGGAATCCCAACAAATTTTAAGGTAAAAATAATTAATAAATAAATAAATATAATGAACAAACTTTAACGTAAAAATAAATAAAAAGGAATGGTTATATGAATTGTAAACGTTTTTTAAAAGAAAACGTTTTCTTTTTTAATGTTTTCTTTTTTAGAATTGAAAGTAAAACATTCGTTTTGTAAAAGGTATTTGGACCTTTTTGGATATATACCCAAAATTTGTAGAGGAAAGATGTTTAATGTTCATTGAAAAATAAGGTTTCTCTTCATTCAAAAGAAAGAAAAATACATGAGTTGGAAGCTTGATGTTGTATCGATTTTTTTAATAAAAATATTTTTTGTGGTGTTGAAATATTTTGTTTGTGGATGGTGAATATTCTCTTTGATGCTTATGATGTTTAATGTCTAATTATACATAAATATAATTGTAATTTACAGAGCATATAGCAAGTTAATGAAATTCAAACACATAAGATCAAATCACATGCAATCGAGCAGTTGCAACACATAATTAAGAAATCAAGTTGTTAGTCACATCAATATTAAAAAAAAAATCAACATCAACATCAATCCAACTTCAAAATCAGTATTAATTTTGAGAAATATACTTGCAATAGTTATTTTTGCAAGTGTCAAATCAAATCAAAATTGAATTGCATTGTAACTTCCAAATTGTATCTTTTTGTAAGTTTACTTGTAATTTAGATGAATTGTATTTGTTGGGTGCATTCCTAGTTGGAATCGACACCCAAGAATTAATTGAGTCATTCATTTTGAGTCAACATCAAAAAGATTTAAAAGTAAATTCCAACAAATTCCACAAAATTTGAATAAATTTGTCTTGAAATCCAACTTCAAGTTCAACTTCAAGTACAAATTATGTTCCCCGGATGGGGTGTTAACTTGTCCTGATGATAGTGTGTCTTGTGTGGACGTGATGGCTCTTAACCCCATGCAACAGGTGGATGGCTCACATGATATGGCAACTGGGGGTTATGTACTTCATTCAAGACGAAGCGTCATGGTTGTTAATGGAGAGGATCTGGTGGATTGTGGGTATGGGAGCATGTACGAGTTGGATACTCGGTTCACACCCTACCATAATGATGATGTCCATGCTTAGGATGCGCAATGCAAGCTTGATATGTTTTCAAGTGAATGGAATTATGGTTCCAACGCAGATAAATAACCAGGAGAAGGCCATGGTTTTTGTTTTGTTATGGCTCTTCTACCTCAAAAAATCAATCTATGTTCTCATGAGGATTGTATCTAGCTCTCAGGCATCTATGTCTTGCAATCTCATGGCTCCCCATGGTCGTAAGCCTCGTTCCTCTTCTGTTGGTTCATTGTGTGATGTGAGGGATGATGTTGTTGTTGCATACTTTTACCATGATTTTGTGCTTGAGGAAGATCAAGAGACCATGCCTGCATTGGAGGCCGAGGTTATGTTGGTTGGAGAATTTAATGACGACGAGGAAGTTGATTAGCAAGTGGGTGGATTAATCTCGGACCTAGGATGCACCGAAACTCAAAACTCCAAGTTTTTTAGGACCTTGGAACTCTATTGGAACACCAAACACCATGGTGGCTCTAGGCAGGCATGCTACCTAAAGATGAATATTTTCGCCAATTGAAGCATTGTATGGAGACTCTCGAGGAGTAGAATGCTTATCTTTTGTCGATGGTGACCTGGATAACTAAACTTCATGGAGACACCTTTCAACCTCCTACTGTGAGTTGAATGTGGACATCATCATCTACTGCAGCTAATCACCTAGACATCATGGATCCATCTTTCTCTCATGTTCCTAATGCAAAGGAATAACACGCTTCTTAGTTTTTTCAGTTTTCTTTTATACCAAGTTTTTAATGTCATAGGAAGTCTTAGTAGTCCTTCTAGACACAATTAGTCACACAAAATTTAGATTTTAAAACATATTATTCTTTTTTTAGCCTAGTTTCCCCTCTGGGGCAGGCACACTCTCCTACTTTTTTTTCATTGCATAAGTCTGTCATGGTTTTTCTGGTGTCTGATACAGTTCATGTATCTATGTATATCTTGTTCATATTAATATAGTTTTCACTTACTTACAAAAAAAAAGTTCAAATTATGTTAAAGATTAGTGAATTTTGAATTTCAAGCTTCAAATTCGTCAAATATGGTGACTAAGATCTCAACCATATGGGATAACAATTTTTTATATGGAGAAGCGTTTAGGAATTAAAAAGGACATAGTTTAAAATTTTTAGGAATTTGATTTTTTCTAAAAACTTAAAATAAGTGAAGGACATAGTTTAAGAAAAATAGAATTTCAGTGGAAACTTTTAAGAAAAATAGAATTTCAATGGAAACTTTGACATGCCATGACATCTTTATCCATCAATCATA
>SNQJ01S0048569.1:58547-78727 GCA_010110895.2 Picea sitchensis
TGCATGACCAAGTGACCAATCAAATATATTACACGAGTTGTTATGGTTAACATTACAATGTTTTCTTGGGACCACATATGAAATGATAATCTCTTCCACTTGGAAACTCTTGGATTGAAGAAGGGATAAACAGAATGTAATGTTGCACTAACATTATAATAAGTTTCCATGGACTTTTCTAGTTGATTACAGGAGTTGCATCTAGACAGTCTTGCAAGACACTCATACACAAGTCACCTAATTCATTATAAAGTTTTTGGAGACTTTTTCACTTTATCTCTTCCTTTTTTTTCTAATAATCACATCAATTATAACTTTTCACTTCAATTTTTTTCCTAACACAAGCAAATGCATGCTCATCATGTAAGGGAACCAAATTATAATATTTCTTTATTCCATGGCCATGTGGAAAACAAAAGAGATCTTGTTGGATATATTGTCATTGATGTCAACAGTCGATGTAATGATCTGTTGTTAATGATGAATTACCGAAGATGAGATTTTCATTGATGTCAACAAGTATATTTGTTAGCAGAAGATATCAAATAGTGTGCAGAGATTGATAGCGCAAGCTTAGGAGGAAGAGAGAACAGGAGAAGCGAAGAGTATGAAGATCAAAGCTCAGAAGGAAGAGGAAGTTGCACAGTATATCAAGTAGCAGAAGAAATTTGTGATTATTGTTGATCACGACAGGATCAACACTTTTCCTATGATAAAATCTCAAGAGGGTTAGCAAACATAGAGATCAAACCTCGGAAGGAAAATCATAAGCTCAGCAGTCGTCCGATCAAAGTGAGAAGCCTCAACATCCGTCCGATCATCTAAATATAATGCGCATCGGTCATGTGAGTGACCGTGGGCTTGAAGACCATTGGAAGAACGTGACCGTCGGATATGCAAGCCATCAACGACATGAATGAATTACGGGGAGAGAAAGTAGAATTAAACCACTCACTACTTACAAACCCGCAATCCGTCAAGATCGTCAGATCACACAGCTTCAAAGATCTACGACTGCGGTTGATCCAACTAACGAACAGTTTAAGTCAGATTAAATCGTGACCGTCGAATGCGCAAACGCCAAATCTACGGTAGGGATAGATTGCGGAGATTGAAAGGAAAATTAAATCACTCGCAATTTGTAACTCCACAATCATTGTCGACCGTTGATCTGATTTGATAATCTCCAGAATTGTCTGATCATGTTAAAGTGGAAGGACATGATAAAGCTATAAGAGCCGCATTGCAGGACAAATCGACCCGTCGATCCTAGATCCTTATCGAACGAACATCTTTCACTACGGGTCTAAAGATGTGAGGAACTTACGCTCCGTCAGTTTGAGATTTGAAATACCTGGAGCCCATAAATCCGAAGTGAATAAGGATTGTTGGATTTGGAGGACAAACGAGGATCATTGGATCAGGACTGTTGGTCAGCAGACCACATTAACAAGGACGTGTAGGAGATCCACGTTATCAAACCTCGTCAGCAAGGACACGTGGAAGACCACATCATCAAGTACACATGGCATAATTAGAAGATGACAAGTGTCAAGAGGAAATTGACTCGTGCCATGTCAACAAGTGATGTAAGCGAGTTATGTCACTCCGAGAGAATTTCTTCGGGAATTTCAAATGTCAAAAGTTATGAAGTCCCGAAGGACGAAGACCCAAATTTGCTCTCAGTCGTCAATCTAATAATACACCAGGAGTTAGGATAGCCTTTAGATCCAGGATAAGAGCATGTGCCACATGAGAATCCATGTCAGCAATGACACATGGCACAATTAGACATTGACAAGTGTCAAGTTGATTCGGCATTTCAGGTACATGAAAATCATGAATATGAGTGACACATGGCAGCTACTCGACTCGTAACACATCATCAAGTGATGTAAGTAGTTATGTCACTCTGGGAGTTTAGCTTCAGGATTTTTTACCACCGCACTCGCCCAATGTCCCAAAGTCCCGAATATCAGAGACTCGAACTAAACACGAGAGATCCTATTTGGAGATCACTTCATGAGCATCCTCGACCATCGATCTACTCAGTGGAAGGACAGTGTAAGCGGAAGCGTTAACTGACAGCAAGCGGTGTCCACCATTTATGACTCACACAATAGGTGATCACTCCGGAAGAAAATGAAGCAGTGTTTATTCAAAACCTCTGAAGTCCCGAAACGGACATAAGTCGTCTAATCTGAAAGATCACTTTGGGAGTGTTCTCAACCGTTGATCATACTACAGTGGGAGTTGAGTCCTGAGAATTCCAAAGCTTGGAGACGTGAAAGGATCTCGACCATTGATCAAGAGAGGGACACACGTCGGCCATTTTTCAGCTCCGAAAGAATGACGTTTGGAGGAAAGAAGGTGTTGAGATATGAAATCTCCGGAGTCCGGAGACCTAGAGTAAATGGTGGCCATCCATCTCAACGCATGATTAATTCATAGCCTTCAGATTTAGCAGTGGAAGGACAAGTGTAAGCTTTAAACCTGACTATTGATCTGTCTCCATGAAATAAACGTGAACCGTTTGATTGTTTCGGCGATATCATAATCGAGAGTTTTTAAATGTTGGAAGCCATGAATACCTGAAGGTCAAAGTGTCAAAATTTCGTCATTTGTTCATCCCATCAAAAGATCGAATAGTAACCATTGATTTAATAAAGTGCTAAATCACTTGTTTGTCTTAGCATCTGGTTACCTCCGATGGTCATACGATATAAGAGTTTTTAAAAGGAAACTATTATACGTTGCTATATTTGGTAAGCTCGTGGTTCTGTAATTCTCGGTCATATTGAAATAGATTGAAGGAAGAACCTTCATAGAATATCATCTCTGTGAATATAATAGAGAATCGGGATCGAGTAGAAAGGATTAAATTGATCTGTGACTATGATCAATTTATGAAAAACCTTCACAGTAAAATAAATAAATAGTAATTAAGCTTGATTAATCGAAGAGGTGCGATGGTCAAAATGAAGGGACAAAGTTGTGTCACACTCACACCGTTTAAGAGTATATAATCATGGAAGAGTGTTGAGAAGATGTGTCTCTGCACTTAAGAACAGAAGATCAAAAGCCAAAGCAGATTCCAAGAAGATATCAGAGAAAAGAAAATGTGAATTACAGAGAAGATGAAATGTGGTGATGAGTGTCTTATGATATACCTCTGATCATAATATAGAATTGATTCTATAATGGATCACTACTACTGGAGTTGAATAAACTCTAGCTGGATAGACTGGGTTCTATCAACAAGCTGGGTCTTGCAGCAAGCTAGGTGTTGCGCCAAGCTGGATCTTGGCAGAGAGTTGGTGCTCTCCGAGGGGTTGGTGCTCCTTACTTCAGTTGGTGCTGAAACATCTAGTTGGTGCTAAAAAAAAATCATCTTTCACATATATTTGAATTACTATGTTCATATCAATTATACAAAAGCTTATACAAACATCTGGTGTCTTTGTGTCCATTGTGATTATGATTTGATTGTTATTAATCTGTTCAAATATGTTGTAATTGTTAACTTGTGGAAAGAAAAAGTTAAAATAGTCCACACACTAACACACCCCCCCCTCTTAGTGTGAGCAGTGTGTTCTTCAATTGGTATCAGAGCGGGTTCCTTCAAACACATTTTAAACACTAGAAGGTAGATTCTAAAGAAATGGGTGGACATATGGCTCTCTCCTCAATTGAAGCTCCCTTATTCGGTGGAACAGATTATTCCTCATGGAGAGAAAATATGAAATAGTTTTTTAATTCAAAAGGATCTAAGGTTTGGAATTCAATAGTAAGCAAGCCTTGGGACTTAATTACATCAAAGAATCTGTCCAAGATTACAGTCCAAAGAAGAGCAAGGAAGAATAATGAAGTGGCATTGAAGATTCTTCTCAATGGATTATCATATACAGTCAAGACATGCACAGGACTATGCACATCCTCCAAGGGCTTTTGTCTAAAGTTAGAAAATATGTATCAAATAAAAAATGAAGACACAGAAGACATTCCTATCAAGGATGAAGATGAAGACTCAGCCATCAATAAAGTTAAGGACTCTCCACAATATTTTGATTGCAATAGCAGTGATATTGAATCCTCCTCTGCAAGTAATGAAGAAGACTCAGATACAATAAAAAAATGCTATGTTAGCATCTATCCCATGGAAGAAGAAGAATAATAATTATCAAAGGCCAAAGAAAAAGTTGATTGGAGTCTCTCTGAATACGTCTATCACCATAATGAATCAAACTATATCTATCTTCATGTCTACACTCAAGAATTTCTTGATAAGAGTCAAAAGAATGTTTTGGGAATAAAGAAAATGCTCAAGGACAGTGAAAAGATAATATATGAGCAAGACAATCAGTTAGAAGAGAAAGAAGAGGAGATCGAGAAGTTGAAGAAATAAATTAGTCAAGTAAAAGAAAAGGAGAAGGAAGATGATGAGCTTGGCAATACAAAGCATATCCTGGAAATAAAAGAAAAGCTCAAAGACAATAAAGAAATCATATCCGAGCAAAAGATTTAGTTAGAAAACAAAGAATATGAGATCAAAAGATTGAAAACAAAAGTTGTTGATCTAACAGAAGAAAATGAAGAGAAACTCAACAAACTAGAAAATGAAATCAATCAAGCAAAAGAAGAAAAGAAGGAAGATGATGTCTCAAGAAAAAAATTGTAGATCTAAAGGAACTGACGGAAAACCATATCAATCTTAAAATCCAACTTGCAGAATCCAAAAGGAGAGAAGAGGTGGTAAGGAATCAGTTGGATAAAAAGGAAGAATCTTGTCATGAGCTGGAAGCAAAATTTGTGAATCTTAGAAAGAAGGTTGAGAAGTCAAACACCCAAAAAAAGTTCTTGAACAACTCCATGACCCAGGCTGAGATCTTGGATAGTCAAAGATCACCAAATAACAAATCTGTCCTTGGATACAATAAGGAAGAGATCAGTACTCCTAAAAAATCTGATGCAGGTCCTTCATTTGTAAAAGGTGAAAACAAGTCTGACACAAGTCCTTCACTTGTAAAGGATGAAAACATGTCTGACAGAACTCCTTCAATTGCAAAAGATGAAGACAGGTCTGACACAACTCCTTCATTTGCAAAAAGTGAAAGCAGGTATGACTCAGGCTCTTCACATTCAAGAAATAAAAGCAACACTACAACACTTAGAAGATCAGATCATGGAAGACATCTAGAAGCTATTCATATACCTCAAAGCAAGCTCAGAAGAGAGACACCTTCATGGATGAATCAAAGAAGGTATGAGAGTATCTTTAATGGTTATTGTTTTTCTTGTAATGTATATGGTCATAAAGCCTTGGATTGTAGGCATCATGGAAGAAAACAAGTCGGTAAGTTCAACAACAGTGTAAGATGTTGGAACTGCAATCGTGTTGGACATATTGCTACACATTGCTACACTATGAGATGCTACAGTTGTGGTAGATATGGTAACAAAGCCTATGACTATTGGGAATCAAGAAGACGGTCAATAATAAATGCTTCACACAATATGACAACAAGAGTAAATAAGAAGACATGGAAAATAAAATCCCAAGTACCAAATAAGAAAGATGATGAAAATATTGCTCCTGTAATTGATGAAGTTAATAATAGGAGTTTGGGGGATAAAACTTCTAATATGGAATATTCTCAAAACAAGGATAAACAAGCTTCCGGTGCACATAAAAATGACGTTGACAATGAATCTCCAATGGTAGATCAACAAAATGAATTGAGTGATGATTATCTCAGAGATATTTCAATCCTAATTTAAATGGTACGCTGAAACTCCTTCTATAAGAGCTACCCTTTTAGAAACAAACGGGGAGAACAGTCAATAAAAACTCAAGGGAAGTTTTGTTTAGTAAATAAAAATGTAATTGGATTAAGTTTTGAAAAGACTCAATCACTACAAAATCTTGGTATCATAAGACTATTCATTTGAAACACAAAAATCCCAATCAACTGAGATAAGAAGTTAGTAAATCAACAGGGGAAGAAACCCTGTCAGGAAGAGCTACCCTTTCAGAAACAAAGGTGGAGAGTAGTCAGAAGTAGAGAAAAATCATATTGACAGGGGGATTCATTCAGTTATGACAGAAAAAGGTTGATTGCAGGAGGAGTTACCAGTTGTGAGAGAAGTAATTATACTGACAGATCATAGAAGAAGAAACCCTTTTCCATTGATGTCAAAGGGGGAGAGAAACTTCATAAGAGGAAATCTTAATCACAGGGGGATTTTTTGTATATGAAGTTAGTAGGTTGCCCTCAATGACAAAGGGGGATATTGTTGGATATATTGTCATTGATGTCAACAATCGATGTAATGATCTATTGTGAATGATGAATTACCACAGATGAGATTGTCATTGATGTTAACAAGTATATCTATTAGCAGAAGATATCAAACAATGTGTAGAGATTAATAGCGCAAGCTCAAGAGGAAGAGAGAACATGAGAAGCGAATAGTATGAAGATCAAAGCTCAGAAGGAAGAGCACATTGCATAGTATATCAGGTAGCAGAAGAAATTCGTGATTATTGTTGATCATGACAGGATCAACAATGTTCCTATGATAAAATCTCAGGAGGGTTAGCAAACACAGAGATCAAACCTCGGAAGGAAAAGCGTAAGCTCAACAACCATCCAATCAGAGTGAGAAGCCTGAACATCCATCTAATCGTCTAAATATAATGCGCATCGGTCATTTGAGTGACCATGGGCTTGAATACCATTGGAAGAACGTGATCGTCGGATCTATAAGCCATCAACTGTAGGAATGAATTGCGGGGAGCCAAATCATAATTAAACCACTCGCTACTTACAAACTTGTAATGCTTCCAGATCGTCAGATCACATAGCTTCAAAGATCTATGACTGCGGTTGATCCAACTAACGAACAATTTAAGTCAAATTAAATCGTGACCGTCGGATGTGCAAACGCCAAATCTATGGTAGGGATAGATTGCGGAGATTGAAAGGAAAATTAAATCACTCGCATATTGTAATTCTGCAATCATTGTCGACCGTTGATATGATTCGATAATATCCATAGTTGTTGGATCGTGTTAAAGTGGAAGGACATGATAAAGCTACAAGAGCCGCATTGCAGGACAGATTGAGACATCGATCCTAGATCCTGATAGAATGAAAATATTTCACTATGGGTCTAAAGATGTGAGGAAGTTACACTCCATCAGTTTTGAGATTTGAAACACCCGTAGCCCGAAAATTCTAAGTGAATAAGGATCGTTGGATTTGGAGGAAAAATGAGGTTCATTGGATCAGGGCTTTTGGTCAGCAGACCGCGTCAGCAAGGACATGTGGGAGATCCATGTTAGCGAACCTCATCAGCAAGGACACGTGCAAGACCATGTCAACAAGTACATATGGAATAATCATAAGATGACAAGTTTCAAGAGTAAATTGACTCATGCCATGTCAACAAGTGACGTAAGCGAGTTACGTCACTCTGGGAGAATTGCTTCACGAATTTCAAATGTCAAAAGTTATGAAGTCCCGAAGGATGAAGACTCGAAGTTGCTCTCAGCCGTCGATCTAAGAATACACTAGGAGTTAGGACAGTCATTAGATCCAGGAGAAGATCATGTGCCACATGAGGATGCATGTCAGCAATGACATGTGGCGTAATCAGACACTGACAAGTGTCAAGTTGATTCAATCACGAATTTGAGTGACACATGGAAACTACTAGGCTCGTGACACATCATCAAGTGATGTAAGCAGTTACATCACTCCAGGAGTTTATCTTCGGGATTTTTTACCATCGTACTTACCCAATATACCGAAGTCCTGAATGCTGGAAACCCGAACTGAACACAAGACATCTAATCTGGAGATCACTTCACGAGCGTCCTCAACCGTCGATCTACTCAGTGGAAGGATAGTGTAAGCGGAAGAGTTAACTGACAGCAAGTAGTGTCCATCAGTTATGACTCACACAATAGGTCATCACTCCGGAAGAAAATGAAGCAATGTTTATTCGAAACCTCCGAAGTCCCGAAACGGACATAAGTCGTTTGATATGAAAGATCACTTCGAGACTGTTCTCAACCGTTGATCATACTACAGTGGGAGTTGAGTCCTAAGAATTCTAAAGCCTAGAGATGTGAAAGGATCTCGATCGTTGATCAAGAGAGGGACAGGCATCAGCCATTTGTCAGCTCTAGAAGAATGACGTTCAGAGGAAAGAAGGTGTTGAGATCTGAAATCTCCGAAGTCCGAAGACCCGGAGTAAATGGTGGCCATCCATCTAAATGCATGATTAAGTCATAGCCATCGTATTTAGTAGTGGAAGGATGAGTGTAAGGTTTAAACCTGACCATTGATCTATCTCCGCAAAATAAACATGAACCGTTTGATTGTTTCGGTGATATCGTAATCGGGAGTTTTTGAAATGTTGGAAGCCACGAAGACCCAAAGGTCAAAGTGTCGAAATTCCGTCAGTCATTCATCCCATTAGAAGATTGAATAGTAACCATTGATTTAATATAGCGCTAAAGCACTTGTTTGGCTTAGCATCTGGTTACCGCCGATGGTCATATGATATAAGAATTTTTAAAATGAAACTGTTATACATCACTATATTCGGTAAGCCCATGGTTCTATAATGCTCGGTCATATTGAAATGGCTTGAAGGAAGTGCCTCCATAGAATATGGTCTCCGTGAATATAACAAATATTCAGGATCAAGTATAAAGGATTAAATTGATCCATGACTGTGATCAATTTATGAAAAACCTTCACAGTAAAATAAATAAATAGTAATTAAGCTTGATTAATATAAGAGGTGCGATGATCGAAATGAAGGGACACAGTTGTGTCACACTCACACCGTTTGAAGAGTATATAATCATGGAAGAGTGTTGAGAAGATGTGTCTCTGCACTTCAGAACAAAACATCAAAAGCCGAAGCAGATTCCAAGAAGATATCAAAGGAAATAAAATGTGAATTACAGAATGCGGTGATGAGTGTCTTATGATATACCTCTGATCATAAGATAGAATTGATTCTATAATGGATCACTAATACTAGAGTTGAATAAACTCTAGTTGGATAGACGTGGTTCTATCAGCAAGCTAGGTCTTGCGCCAAGCTGGGTCTTGGCATAGAGTTGGTGCTCTTCGAGGGGTTGGTGCTCCTTACTTCATTTGGTGCTGAAACATTTAGTTGGTGCTAAAAGAAAATCCTCTTTCACATATATTCAAATTACTATGTTCATATTAATTTTACAAAATCTTATACAAACATCTGGTGTCTCTGTGTCCATTGCGATTATGATTTGATTGTTATTAATCTGTTCAAATATGTTGTAATTGTTAACTTGTGGAAAGAAAAAGTTAAAATAGTCCACACACTAATTCACCCCCCTCTCTTAGTGTGAGTGGTTTGTTCTTCCATTGGTATCATAGCGGGTTCCTTCAAACATAGTTTAAACAGTGGAAGGTAGATTCTGAAGAAATGGGTGCACATATGGCTCTCTCCTCAATTGAATCTCCCTTATTCGATGGAACAGATTATTGCTCATGGAGAGAAAATATGAAACAGTTTTTGAAGTCAAAAGGATTTGAGGTTTGGAATTCAATAGTAAGAAATCCCTGGGACTTAATTACATCAAAGAATCTATCCAAGATTATAGTCCAAAGAAGAGCAAGGAAGAATAATGAAGTGGGATTGGAGATTCTTCTCAATGGATTATCAAATACAGGCAAGACAAGCATAGGACTATGCACATCCGCCAAGGACTTATGGCTAAAGTTAGAAAAGATGTATCAAATATAAAATGAAAACATAGAAGACATTCCTATCAAGGATGAAGATGAAGACTCGGCCATCAATAAAGGTAAGGACTCTCCACAATATTTTGATTGCAATAGAAGTGATATTGAATCATCCTCTGCAAGTAAAGAAGAAGACTCATATACAATAACATAATGTTATGTTAGCATCTAACCCATGGAAGAAGAAGAAGATGAACTATCAAAGGCCAAATAAAAAGTTGATTGGAGTCTCTTTGAATACCTCTATCACCATAATGAATCAGACTATAGCTGTCTTCATGACTACACTCAAGAATTTCTTGAAAAGAGTCAAAAGCATGTTTTGGAAATAAAGAAAATGCTCAAGGACAGTGAAAAGATAATATATGAGAAGAACAATCAATTAGAAGAGAAATAAGAGAAGATCGAGAAGCTGAAGAAAGAAATTAGTCAAGTAAAAGAAAAGGAGAAGGAAGATGATGATCTTGGAAATCAGAAGCATATACTGGAAATAAAAGAAAAGCTTAAAGACAATAAAGAAATCATATCTGAGCAAAAGATTCAGTTAGAAAACAAAGAACATGAGATCAAAATATTGAAAACAAAAGTTGTTGATCTAACAAAAGAAAATGAAGAGAAACTCAACAGACTGAAAAATGAAATCAGTCAAGCAAAAGAAGAAAAGAAGGAAGATTATTTCTAAAGAAATAACATTGCAGATCTAAAGGAACTAAGGGAAAACTATGTCAATCTTAAAATCCAACTTGTAGAAGCCAAAAGGAGAGAAGAGGTGGTAAGGAATCAGTTGGACAAAAAGGAAGAATCTTGTCATGAGCTGGAAGCAGAAGTTGTGAATCTTAGAAAGACGGTAGATAAGTCAGACACCCAAAACAAGTTCTTGAACAACTCCATGACCATGGATGCGATCTTGGATAGTCAGAGATCACCAAATGACAAATCTGGCCTTGAATACAATAAGGAAGAGATCAGTACTCCTAAAAAATCTGATGCAGGTCCTTCATTTGTAAAAGGTGAAAACAAGTCTGACACAAGTCCTTCACTTGTAAAGGATTAAAACAGGTCTGACACAAGTCCTTCATTTGCAAAAGATGAAGACAGGTCTGACACAACTCCTTCATTTGCAAAAAGTGAAAGCAGGTATGACTCAGACTCTTCACGTTCAAGAAATAAAAGCAACACTACAACATTTAGAAGATCAGATCATGGAAGACATCCAGAAGCTATTCATATACCTCAAATCAAGTTCAGAAGAGAGACAACTTCATGGATGAATCAAAGAAGGTATGAGAGTATATTTAACGGTTATTTTTTTTCTTGTAATGTATATGGTCATAAAGCCTTGGATTGTAGGCATCATGGAAGAAAATAAGTTGGTAAGTTCAACAAGAGTATAAGATGTTGGAACTGCAATCATGTTGGACATATTGCTACACATTGCTACACTATGAGATGCTACAGTTGTGGTAGATATGGTCACAAATCCCATGACTGTTGGAACTCAAGAAGACAGTCAATAAGAAATGCTTCACACAATATGAAAACAAGAGTAAATAAGAAGACATGGAAAATAAAATCCCAAGTACCAAATAAGAAAGATGATGAAAATATTGCTCCTGTAATTGATGAAGTTAATAATAGGAGTTTGGGGGATAAAACTTCTAATATGGAATATTCTCAAAATAAGGATAAAGAAGCTTCTGGTGCACATAAAAATGACGTTGATGATGAATCTCCAACGGTAGATCAACAAAATGAATTGAGTGTTGATTATCTCAGAGATCTTTCAATCCTATTTTAAAGGTACGCTGAAACTCCTTCTAAAAGAGATACCCTTTTAGAAACAAAGGGGGAGAACAATCAGTAAAAACTCAAGGGAAGTTTTGGTTAGTATATAAGAACGTAATTTGATTAAGTTTTGAAAAGACTCGATCACTACAAAAAATTGGTATCAGAAGACTATTCATTTGAAACACAAAAATCCCAATCAATTGAGATAAGAAGTTAGTAAATCAATAGGGGAAGAAACCCTGTCAGGAAGAGCTACCCTTTTAGAAACAAAGGTGGAGAGTAGTCAGAAGTAGAGAAAAATCATATTGACAGGGGGAGTCATTCAGTTATGACAGAAAAAGGTTGATTGCAGGAGCAGTTACCAGTGGTCAGAGAAGTAATTATACTGACAGATCATAGAAGAAGAAACCCTTTGCCATTGATGTCAAAAGGGGAGAGAAACTTCATAAAAGGAAAAATTCATAAGAGGAAAGCATCATCACAGGGGGATTTTTTGTATATGAAGTTAGTAGGTTGCCCTCAATGACAAAGGGGGAGATTCTTGGATATATTGTCATTGATGTCAACAGTTGATGTAATGATCTATTGTTAATGATGATTTAACACAGATGAGATTGTCATTGATGTCAACAAGTATATATGATAGCAGAAGATATCAAACAGTGTGCAGAGATTGATAGTGAAAGATCAAGAGGAAGAGAAAATAGGAGAAGCAAATAGTATGAAGATCAAAGATCAAAAGGAAGAGCATGTTGCACATTATATCAGGTAGCAAAATAAATTCATGATTATTGTTGATCACGACAGGATCAACAATGTTGCTATGATAAACACTCAAGAGGGTTAGCAAACACAGAGATCAAACCTCGGAAGGAAAAGCGTAAGCTCAACAATCGTCTGATCATAGTGAGAAGCCTCAACATCCATCCAATCGTCTAAATATAATACGCATCGGTCATGTGAGTGACCGTGGGCTTGAAGACCATTGGAAGAACGTGACCGTTGGATCTACAAGCCATCAATGGCATGAATGAATTACAGTGGGAGAAAGAAGAACTAAACCACTCGCTACTTACAAACCCGCAATCCGTCCAGATTGTCAGATCACATAGCTTCAAAGATCGACGACTGCGGTTGATCCAACTAACGAACAATTTAAGTAAAATTAAATCATGACCGTAGGATGCGCAAATGCCAAATCTACGACAGGGATAGATTGCAGAGACTGAAAGGAAAATTAAATCACTCGAAAGTTGTAATTCCACAATCATCGTCGACCGTTGATCTGATTCGATAATCTCCACAGTCATCGGATCTTGTTAAAATCGAAGGACAGGATAAAGCTACAAGAGCTGCATTGTAGGACAGATCGAGACGTCGATCCTAGATCCTGATCAAACGAACATATTTCACTACGGGTCTAAAGATGTGAGGAACTTATGCTCCGTTAGTTTGAAATTTGAAATACCCAGAGCTCGAAAATCCTAAGTGAATAAAGATCGTTGGATTTGGAGGACAAACAAGGATCGTTGGATCAAGATTGTTGGTCAGTAGACCACATTAGCAAGGACGTGTGGGAGATCTGCATTAGCGAACCTTGTCAGCAAGGACACGTGGAATACCACGTCATCAAGTACACATGGCATAATCAGAAGATGACAAGTGTCAAGAGGAAATTGACTCGTGCCATGTCAACAAGTGACGTAAGTGAGTTACGTCACTCTGGGAGAATTTCTTCGGGAATTTCAAATGTCAAAAGTTACGAAGACCCAAAGGATGAAGACCCGAAGTTGCTCTCAGTCGTCGATCTAAGAATACACCCGAAGTTAGGACAACCATTAGATCCAGGAGAAGAGCATGTGCCACATGAGGATCCATGTCAGCAATGACACATGGCACAATCAGACACTTACAAGTGTCAAGTTGATTCATCATGTTGGGTACATGAAAATCATGAATATGAGTGACACATGGCAGCTACTTGGCTCATGACACGTCATCAAGTGACGTAAGTAGTTACGTCACTCTGGGAGTTTAGCTTCGAAATTTTTTACCACTGCACTCACCCAATGTCCTGAAGTCCCGAATGTCGAAGACCCGAACTAAACATGAGACATCCGATATGGAGATCACTTCATGAGTGTCCTCGACCGTCGATCTACTCAGTGGAAGGATAGTGTAAGTGGAAGCGTTAACTGACAACAAGCGGTGTCCATCATTTATGACTCACACAACAAGTGATCACTCCGGAAGAAAATAAAGCAGTGTTTATTCGAAACCTTTGAAGTCTCAAACGTCGAAGTCCCGAAATGAACATAAGTCATCTGATCTGAAAGATCTCTTTGGGAGTGTTCTCAACCGTTGATCATACTACAGTGGGACTTGAGGCCTAAGAATTCTGAAGCCCAGAGACGTGAAAGGATCTCGACCGTTGATCAAGAGAGGGACACACGTCATCCATTTGTCAACTCCGAAAGAATGACGTTCGGAGGAAATAAGGTGTTGAGATTTGAAATCTCCGGAGTCCGGAGACCCGAAGTAAATGGTGGCCATCCATCTCAATGCATGATTAAGTCATAGCCATTAGATTTAGCAGTAGAAGGATGAGTGTAAGGTTTAAACCTAACCATTGATCTGTCTTCGCGAAATAAACGTGAACCGTCCGATTGTTTCGGCGATATCGTAATCAGGATTTTTTTAAATGTTGGAAGCCACGAAGACCCGAAGGTCAAAGTGCCAAAATTCCATCATTTGTTCATCCCATCAGAAGATAGAATAGTAACCATTGATTTAATAAAGCTCTAAAGCACTCGTTTGGCTTAGCATCTGGTTACCGCCGATGGTCATATGATATACGAGTTTTTAAAAGGAAATTGTTATACGTCTCTATATTTGGTAAGCCCGTGGTTCTGTAATGCTCGGTCATATTGAAATGGATTGAAGGAAGCGCCTCCATATAATATGGTCTCTGTGAATATAACAGAGATTCAGGATCGAGTATAAAGGATTAAATTGATCCATGACTGTGATCAATTTATGAAAAACCTTCACGGTAAAATAAATAAACAGTAATTAAGCTTGATTAATTGAAGAGGTGCAATGGTTGAAATGAAGGGACACAGTTGTGTCACACTCACACCATTTGAAGAGTATATAGTCATGGAAGAGTGTTGAGAAGATGTGTCTCTGCACTTCAGAACAGAAGATCAAAAGCTAAAGAAGATTCCAAGAAGATATCAGAGGAAAGAAAATGTGAATTACAGAGAAGATGAAATGAGGTGATGAGTGTCTTATGATATACCTCTGATCATAAGATAGAATTGATTCTATAATGGATCACTACTACTGGAGTTGAATAAACTCTAGTTGGATAGAATGGGTTATATCATCAAGCTGGGTCTTGCGCCAAGATGGTTCTTGGCAGAGAGTTGGTGCTCTCCGAGGGGTTGGTGCTCCTTACTTTAGTTGGTGCTGAAACATTTAGTTGGTGCTAAAAGAAAATCCTCTTTCACATATATTCAAATTACTATGCTCATATCAATTATACAAAATCTTATATAAACATGTGGTGTCTCTGTGTCCATTGTGATTATGATTTGATTGTTATTAATATGTTCCAATATGTTGTAACTGCTAACTTGTGGAAAGAAAAAGTTAAAATAGTCCACACACTAATTTGCCCCCCCCTCTTAGTGTGAGTGGTGTGTTCTTCATATCTTTTTCTCGGAGACTCTCATATGTTCACAAATCATAGTAATGAGATTTTTTCCCTTTTCTTTTTTCTGTTTTAATGGTTGTGAATTTGATTCATATGAAAAGAGATATAATTATTGAGTTTTTTTTTATGATTTGTAGAGTAGTTATGAGTGAGAATACGAATATTATAAATTTGTTATTTTTAAGTTAGTAACAAGGTTTTGTTATTTTTTTTTTAACATTATGAGGATTTATACATATCAAGTAACGAAGTTAGGCTCTCAAAATTGGTAGAGATATTGGAAAATATTTCTAATACCATTCAAGTCATCAAAGAAGAAGAAGTGTAGAGAGCTATTTGGGGCCTTGCCTCTGACAAGGCACCAGGACCTGATAGTTTTTCTATTCACTTCTATCGCTCATGTTGGTCATTCATCAAATTAAATCTCTTAAGAATGATTAAGATGTTCAAAAATCCTATCAAATCGAGGGTTACACCAATTCCATCTTTCATTCCCTTATACCTAAAGAATCTAATCCTTGTATTTTTTCTCGCTTTCGACCTATCTCTCTTTGTAACACTTCCTACAAGATACTATCAGAAATCACTGCAAACAGGTTAAACTTTAAAGCTCTTCCTTCCAAGACTCGTTTCTGAAAATCATGGTGGATTCATGGAAAATAGACAAATAGTGGATAATATCATCCTAGTACAAGAGGCAATTCACTCAAGAAAATCCAATAAGGAAAGAGGCATGGCTATCAAAATTGATATGGAAAATGCCTTTGATAGGGTAAATCATGCTTTCCTTTGCAAAGTTCTCAATAGGTTTGTTTTATACTCCTCATTTTCTCAATGGATATTGTCTTGCATCATTAAACCTTGTATTTTCCCCTTGGTAAATGGATGACCCACCTCTTTTTTCTCAGCAAGTCGAGGACTTCAATAGGGATGCCCTCTATCCCCTCTATTATACATTATTATGGACTTTTGTTGGAGGCGGGAAGTTGGAGCATCCTTTTGAAAACTTTGGAAGTTAGCATAATCAAGTTCTTTCCTTCCACTGCTACTTGAGTCGTTCTATTTTTTGAATCAAATCGGCGGGCACACCAGGAAACGAGCCCCCAAAAATAAAAAAAACTTCGGGCATGCAACCAACATTCACTAGGTCAGTCATCCAAATCTTGTTCTTAAGATTTTGCTCAGTAGTTAGGCTCAAGAACCATTGATATGCAACTGACCAATGGAATTCCTTGTCTTGGCGCATGAGGGAATTGACAGTATCTCCACAAAAAGGCTCTTTTATTCTTCTAGTTGCCATGTTTCTTATTCTTTCAATGCACTTTGATATATGTGACACTATTACTTATGAATTATGGAGTTTGAGTTGTTTAAAGGCTAAGTTCATGAATAACATTTACTAAAACATCCCTTCAACATGTACAATTTCCTTTGGTACATGCACAAACCATAAATGGAAGTTATTTTGAAAATCAAGTGATAATTAATCCACATTAACCCCAAATCACCACCTTTTACCTTGTGAATCAGAACTCATTAATGAATCATAAATAACCCTCAAAAAGTGTGCAAGGTGCATGAACAATATTACCAACTTAACGAGAACTTTTCCAAGTTTTCGTTTTTTCAAGGGTCCCATTTTTTACCACCTTTTGAAAAATGGTGCTATCGGTAGCACCCCTTTTCATTTTGAGGTAGTTTTTTGATATTTTAAATCTTCTTATTTATAACAAATCCACATTTTGTTTATAAAATGCTTATTTTTTGAACTATTTTCAAATTTTCCTAAATCAATTTTCTTTTAAATGCTTGTTTTCCAACTATTTTCAATTTTTTTCTAAATCGTTTTTTTTTTACCAATGTTTTTTTTTTATGATTTTTAATGATACTAAAAATATTATAAAATATATATATATGATTTATGTTTTTGAAATTAAGATTTTTCATACAATTATGTCTCATTATTTAATTCATGGTGCCATAGTTTTTAAATATAGTGTAAAATTGTATTTTAAACGCACTTTTTTTTTCTTCAATACATAACAAATAATTGTAGCTAAATAACACTATTTTTAAATATTTAGCAAAAAAATATACATTCAAATCAATTTATAACAAAAACCTATACATTTTGGAAGCTTTCCACTATAAATACCATGTCAAATAAAGCATTTTTATGGACAAAATTGAACAAAAAAATGAAAAAAATGAATAAAAATTAACATTTGTTTATTATATTTCTGTAGATTTACAGTAAAAACTTGACAATATTTAATGTCAGTTTCTCTAGCATATTAAATCACATAAAAAGAAAATTAAAAAGAAAATAATAAAACATATTCATCATAAAACAACAATAGATGCATATTTATTCTTATTTTAAAATCTGAAAGTCAAAACATTACAATTATAACTCATAAAAAAATTGCAAAATTCAGCATTGTCTTCAAGGGCATCCTAAAACTAATCGACAATGTCATATATCCCAAATTCATCATTCTCAATAGACACATCATCATTTTATTTTACATCATTATGTGCTTCCATTGGCTCATGTTTCTCTTCCATTGAGTTATTGATATCCACAAGTTCACCAAAGTTATCTTTTCCAAGTAGGTTTCTGTGATATTTTTTCCACTTTTGAGTCATTAAAATCTCCTTCCTCAAGCCAATTTCTTGCATTTCATCCAGAAGAGCTCGAATAACATTAATTCTTTGTTGAATAAAACCACATTGCACCATGTCACTTTCAATGGCTATGCAATTCTTTCCTTTTTGTAATCAACATGCTAATGTTGTACCTAATCACCAAATACAAAATAAATAATTAAAGTAAATAATGTAAAACAACATAAATTAAAAATAATAAAGAGTGAAGTAAGATTTCATAAATGTTATATCATAAATCTTACCTGAACTTGAGAACAAATCCAAAACCCAATCTCCTTCATTTGAAAATGTATCTATAAGATAATTAATTAGTACTTGTGGCTTTTGATAAATGTTAACAATCTCTCCTTTGAAATCCTTTTCCTCATGTGTTAGATTTCTAGCCACAACATTGTAAACCAATAAATTGCTAGGCTTCTTTCCATCCTTTACATTGTAAAGAATAGAATCATAAGTATCATCTTTTGTCCAGCTTGCAAGATGTATAATTTCAATATCACATGTAAATGGTTCACTATTGGAGCTATTAATATTAGTTTTTTTTTTGTAACATAAATAATTACAAATTCAATGGAGTGTCTTAGATCAACAACTATCTCTTGGAGATCACGCAAATAGTTTGTTCCAACACAATCCTCTACAAAGGAATAGTACGTGGCTGCTACAAAGGTGACAAAGGAGACTGTGTGGCTAAGGAAGATACTAGAAGATTTGCAGGTGAAGCATGTGAATGCTACTCCACTTTTGATTGACAACACTTTTGCAATTTAGTTGGCCAAGAATCATAGATTCCATGATTGAATAAAACACATTAACATGAAGTACTATGTGATCTAACATCATGCAAAGGCCAAGACCATTCATTTGACACATTGTTTCACAAGTGAGAAAACTACAAACTTCTTCACCAAAGCTCTTGGAAGAGAAAAGTTTGAAAAATTCAAAATATGCTTGGACTCACAAACACCCCTTAGGATTAGGGGGTAAATGTTAGATACCTAATCCTTGAGATTATGGTATATTGTAAATCTTTAATTTAGGAAAAATATGAAGAGTCATAAATGAATAATCCTTGAGATTATGGTATATTGTAAATGTTTAATTTAGGAAAAATATGAAGAGTCATAAATGAATAGGACCAACCATCGGACCTGTGGGAAGATGAAATCAAAATCCATCTTTCAATGTATTTATATGAGGCCCTCTTTAATGAGATTTAATTAATGTGTGGATTTATTCAATGCCCGACCTATCAATGTTGGTGGAGTGAAGGCTAGTAAACAGTCTTGGATTCCCAAGTTATTTCATTGACTTGTTAAGGAAATAAAAGAAGCATCCTTGTTACATACATTGACTATTTTAGTTGCTATAAGAATGAACTTGTAAAATTTGTAGCCAATGTTCAAATAGGTGAGTTTTGTAGTAAAGATGAATCTATTATGTGGATCCATAATTTTGTGAAAACCTAAAAAATAATCATGCACAAAAATTCCTGCGAATTCAAAGATCATATTTCTTGTTAACTCCAATACTCTAGGTTTTAATCTTTGCAACTTACCAATTTCTTTGTCGACCTAGGTGTTGTTACTTACAACTTTCTTGTTGGTTTATAATGTTGATGGACATGTTTTTGTCCTTCATCATTTTTCTCATAATCACTTCCAATTTCCTTCAAGTAAAATCTATCATAAAATATTATTTTATTTATATATATCTATAACAAAGAAATGCAAACAAAAAAAAAATTATTTGTTTCATTTCATGATTTGTTCATGGTTTTAAGTTCAATCCAACTACACTATCAAGTTCAATAGATCCATTCATAATTCCACATTCAACCCTCCCACCATTTCAAACTCAACCTTCCCATTCATAGTTCTAAGTAAGAGTGTGCATAGTGGATAGTGATTACATTCTACCTAGACTTATGCATTCTCTATTCTTGGCATGTATGTTATTCTATGGAAACATTATCTTCTACTTGTGGTGTAATCCTCTCGAAGCTCACTTGTGACCATTGTCCATAGTTTGCAAATGTTTTCATGATACATTATTATGCACATTGTATTAACCTTGGTGCCCTCGTATTTCCTAAGTGACATTACATTAGGATTCCTTAAGCTTTATGGCATTGACACCTTGTCTCTATACCTATTCCTATTAATAGCAAGTGATAATCCCTTAAAGCTAGTGATCTT